>JAOPHQ010003709.1:0-295496 GCA_030340625.1 Merluccius polli | reverse complement strand
CGTGGAGGCCCCCCATCTCCTAAAACGTGTGTCGTAGTGTAACGTTTGAGTCTGACTGTGTGTGCACTTTTACCTCATTCATCTGCAAGTAGGCCATAAGCCACGTTTTATTAATTTACTGCTGACTAATGGTATCCAGTCCAGTTTGAGCCTCATTAATATTAATCTTTGTTTCAGTTACTGGGGTCTATATGATGAGGGACAGACGTGTCGTTTTCACTGTTCAGTCCTGTGACAGGCTCACATTGGGAAAGCCAAACCACCCTTAACTAAACTGACACCAAACCTGAAGTGGCCTTTTTGCATTATCATCTGGAAGTTAAATATGCAATACAATTAAATACAGGTGGAAGTGGAATATGCAGACTGAAAACACAATTTTAGGTTTATTTTGTGGAAATAATTGTCATTTTTGTTGTATCCTGGTGTCCTTGTTATCCTTTTTCTATTTGCAAACCTGGAGATGTTTTAAAAAAAAAAGTATTCCTTATCAGCAATGTATCTGCATATTTGCAGTTATCTGTGCTGTTGTCAGGAAATAGAAAGATAAAATACATAGGGGAAAAAAGATAAAATACGTCACACAAGCGGTCACTTCCTGGAATAACTGACTGACTTATAAGGGGGTGAGAGAGAGGGAGCCAGGGAGGGAAAGAGAGATAGGAACATACAAGTAGTGACGGAGGCGAGCAGACAAAAATACACCAGGGAGGCCGGGTTCACCCGCCAACCAGATGGGCTCCTGCCCAAAGACAAGGCCCCACGTTAAGCTCCAGCTATTGACCACAACATGTGGAAGCAATAAGTTACACAAAGATTGACTTCAGTTCACTTCTAATGTACACAATTGTGTACAGCGGTGAACCATAGATAGTTGGTAGTGCTTCCAAAATCCATTCATCAGAAACCGGCTAAAAAAGTGAAAAGTGAACTTAAACATGTCCACAATATATTAGGAAACAATGTGGCAATATTCAGTGTTTTACAGTATAGATTAAAACAGCCTCACAGGAGGTCTCTGGAGGTCTTGCAGAGACCTCCTGTGAGGTCAGTGGAAGTGGCCGATCTGTTCCTTTATAGTTTCTCTGTTCTGCCCTGACCTCATGCCAGTTGGTAAAAGCTAATGCTTGTTAGTCTGTAAAATCCTGAAGACACGTCTCAAATCCTATCCAATAATGTAGAGGTCCTTAAGTTTAATCTCAACCAAACCCACATAAATTGATTTATTACTTTCTTAAACCCTTGGATGGGAGTGGACGGATTTGCAACGATGGAAACTGATTAGCCATTTTTAACCCTGTCTAACGGTGGCAACATTATTGACTTGTATAGCGATTCCTATCTTCCCATAGACCAACTACAAGGCCTATGTAGAGAACAGGAAATACTTCTTACAGTAACCTGACTTTTTTGGCCATGACAAAAAGGACAAACCTGATTATTTTGTTGTCATGATCCAAGACCATGAACTAGCACATGGCTTAAACCGGCTCCAAACGTCTTTGCTACACTGTTAATACTATAAGGATTAGGAATGTTGGCTAAGCCTGTATGCAACACTCAAAACAAGTATGTTTTATATTGAGTTTAGCTAATATATTCAGAGCAATTAATGGAGTTTGAGGTTGTCAATACTGTACCAATTAAACCATACTTCCTCAGTATGCTTGTGCAGCGAAAAGGTCCTGGTTAACCTAGCTGTGGATGGTCGTAGCCATATGGAGTATGCAGGTATCAGGTAACACTGTAGATGCACCAGACCTACTCCAGAACAAATGGAGGGGTGTTGCATTGCATCCATGAGTAACATCGCTGGCCAAAGCTGGCCAAAGCTGGCCTGTAGCTGTGCTTATTTTTTGTAGGTTTGCCGGATTATGAAGGTGATGTTATTGGAGAGAAGAAGCCTCTCCTTTTTATAGTCATATTGTCTATTGTTTTGTGGTAAAATCATGAGGCTAAAAGAGGCATACTCCCCATTCCCTGTGTGGAAGCTTTGTACCCAAGGTGCTACACACTCACACACTGAGAATGGCCCTATAGAACACACTGCTCAATCTCATCACAACTCGGTTTATAAGCCATTGGGAACCGTGTATGGACTCCTTAGGCTCCACTCAGAGATATCATTGGCTATTATCCACACAGACAGCTTCTGTATCTGTCTCAGGCGGCATTCTTCTCCTCACTGATACGTACTTGGCTATTGTCTTTACCCATGCAAGCCTGATGCTGTTGGCATGGTGTAGGTATTTCTTTCATGTGTTATCAATGTTAACACAGGCATCTGCAACCCTCAATGCTTAGTTTAGTTCAGATCATAACTGGCCTTCATTTGGGACTTTCTATCGCCTCTGGCCATGGCAAATACAAAACCTGCTTTGCATGATCTGAATATCACATGTTGGTCTGTAGCTCCAAGACCTGTTTTGTTTTAATCCAAGTGAAGTCTTTGTACATAGTGGATTTATCTGACCTGATCAATTCATAACATTTGAGAAACTTGAATTTGATTTGATCATAATTCTGATCAGAATCTACTCCTGACTAAAAACACTTACTGATTTCACTGAGTTCCAATGAGGAGGTTGCATACTAGGCACACACTCAAACAAATAGTCTAACATTAGCATGTTATTAGCATGTACAGGCAGGGCTGAACAAATCTTGTGAGCACAAACTGTGTCTGCAAACGTAGGGACCGCATCGGCAAAATACCATTTATGTATCATTCTGTTTTCTATTCCAGCAAATTCTGGCAAACTTGCATACCCCACCTTTAATCTAGAAATTTAAAGAGAAGTTGCTGACAACTGTTTCTTGGCACTTTCCCATAAAAAAGCCTGCTTCACCAGAGGGACACTAGCTACTTTTAGATGGTAAATGTCAGTGACTATGATCAAGATGTCTTCCAGCTATTGTCCCTAGTGTAAATGTATCCTGTGACACTGGTGAGAAAGTACTTTGAAGCTGACATTTTAGGGTCAAAAAGACTGGCATGAAGTCATGAAGCTCAGCTGTTTTCAAGGCTTAATTTCATACCCAGTTTGTGTTATGCTGTTGATACCGGGCTGTGGACATAGAATTACAGAACCCCGGGCTTTGTTAAAGTCTATGTTCAAAATGGGTTTCAATTTTCAAAGCCTGAGGTGGCTCACAAGGCATAGGGCTGTGCACAGTAAATACAGCTCTTTTTTTTTTGTGGAAAATCAGTTCAGAGACATCAGGTCCTTGTATATCCTTGTGTAGACCATCTTATCTGCAGTCCAAAGTGATATCACTTTATCGCTTCTCTGTACCAGTTCTGATCTATCTATTGTATCTGTACTGATGTGGTACAGAGATATTTTGTGTTACACTCCAGAAAATAAAAAATAATTGGTCAGGTTGCATGTTTTGAACCTGCAATAGACTCCTGACTCATTGAGGACATATCCCTGCCTGACCCCCCCCCCCCCCCCCCCCCCCCCCCCTCCAGACACTCATCTATGTGGATACAGAAGTTATGAATATCAGGACAAAGCTAAATTTAATATAGTCCGAATACTCAGGAACTACACTGCTCTGATTCTTCATATTGCACACACACACACACACACACACACACACACACACACACACACACACACACACACACACACACACACACACACACACACACACACACACACATGCAAATACATGCAAGAGACTCATTTGTTAAACAAAAAAACATTCTTCTGACCTCTACATTTACTTTTATTATTTAGAGCAGAATAATCAGCAGTTAATTTCAGGAAGTCAGAATGAATGTTTATTGGCCCCCATTTCCCTACTAGCCTCTCACAGGTAAGCCTTATACAGTATGTCTTACCTGTGAGAAATATTGCACTGATTGAGTATCTTTCACCCCCATCAATATAACAGAAGGTCTGCTGTTAAATTGAGTTGAATTGTCTTTTCAGAATGTCATTACTAGATTATTGATTGCTTTACCGCATTCTTTTTTCAAGTTATGACTTTCAAACAAACCTAATTGTAAGCCTTAGTAATTTTCCTATACACAATACATGATTGTACTGGTTTTAGGTCAGCTGACATCTGTAACCTTGTGGTACAATACCACCGGTTTTATCTATCAGGTACACAAAGGCTCTGCCTTTCCCTCAGGCTAACCTACAAACACACTCGCATATAACCGTTTAATTCTTGTCACAGCACATCGTCAACTCTCCAAAACTCGTTTCTTTTCATGGGTTAGTGACTGTGTGACTCACAAGGACTTAGTAGTAGTGCTGTTGGGTTTATGAATAACAGACGTGATGTTGCTGTAGTATAGACAGTGGCTTTCATAGGATGTGTACACTGAATATATAGGCCTATAAAAAGAGTTATTGTGTTTGAACTCCTGCACAGTGAAGAATATGTGTGCAATAGAAGACATCTAAGTTCAGTCAGTATAAATAAATAAATAAATGTGCGCAACCGCATATACAATGTCAATGGAGGGAGGGGTGAGGTCGTCTTCAGAAATTCTGTATCAAAACCCCAGAATGCATTGTGCTATAGGCAGCGCTATATATAGACTAGCTTGGAAATGGGTCATGAACTTTCCCATTCTGGGCCGTATCTAAAGGGTATATACTGTTGAGTCTAGGAGTCGAATTGTATTGTATTTTTTTCTTTTGCCAAAAAGATATATAATTATATGTTGCCTTGTTCAGACACAAGTCTTATTTTTACTGCAAGGTCATGAACATTTATTTATTTATTTTTTCCGGGACAAAAGACCTATTGTGCTTTTGTTCTGTTCATTCAAAGACATATCCTCTGCATTTAGCCCATCTTCATGAAGGAGGAAGGAGTATTTATTGTTTAGCTAACATGTGGACTATATGCCTCCTATGTCTTGCCCACGTCTGAAGGACCTTCTTCTTGTGAGACGGGTGTGCCGACCGCTGCTCCATCATGCTGCTATTAAAAAACCATTCTATAGCAATTTTGCTTGCTCGAAATGTCAAGTATGTTTTAAGGTATGCTAGTGGTTCAATCTGCGTGTGGGCTTTGGTAAGCGCTAATATTCCACCAGGAAAATTGGCCCTGCTGTCTCTGAGATAGAAAAAGATCAGAAGAGCAAGATAGCGGAAAGAGTTTGGAAACTATGTACAAAGACCGAGGCAGACTTCAAGTAGTGTGTGTGTGTGTGCCGGTGCCCGTGCGTGTGTGCGGTCAGCAACAGTTAGTGCATGCAGAAATGGAGAGGCTAGTGTTTGCTGCCAAGCTTTGTTAGGTGGCTGAGATCTGAAACCCCCCCATGGGCCACTCTTGAACTTGGGGCAGATTGTGCCTGTAACAAAATAATGGACCAGTCAGTTAAGTTGCACAGTGCTTAGACATTGGTTCTAATGTAATTGCAATGGTTCTCTGTAGCTGAATGTGCCGTGTACACAAAGCACGCCCAGATTACATAAACATAAACACTGTGGAGCAGCTCATAAAAACTTGTTCAACAATGTTATTAAGTGTTATTGTTTCAGAGTGCATCTATGCTTTAATACCTGCTCAGTGGGAGATGCGGTTGTTATAATCATACCCTATCATACCAGTTTGCAACAGTTTGTCATGTCAGCACAAAGGGCGTTGAAGGACATACAAATCACTGTATTCCAGTGGTGTCTGTGTGTGTGTGACTGCTGGGCGTTCTCCAGACGGTGCTGATATGGACATGGTGTGACTTTGAAGCTACTGCATATTCACACAGGGCCGCAGTACGTGTGTCCTTCCCACATGTGACCACTCTGCTGAAATCTTTCCATGTGTGCAGGCTGTTTGTAATCCTATCAGGCATTCAGTGAAGCCAGAGAGAGGAAATATCTTTCTGGAGAACAAGATATGTCCAGCCCAGCCAATGACCATTTGAACCCATCATAATGTTTTTTTATTGTGGTATGTGTGCTGGCTGCTGTTGTCCCTCGTAGGGCTGGGCAATGTATCGATATTATATCGATATCGTGATATGAGACTTGATATCATCTTAGATTTTGGATATAGTAATATCGTGATATGGCAGAAGTGTTTTCTTTTCCTGGTTTTAAAGGCTGCATTACAGTAAAGTGAAAAAAAGTATTGTGTCAAGTATTTAATTCACACCGTAGTATACAAAAATAGGCTGTACCGTGTGGTTTTATTTAATATAGACTTATATAGATTTATCGAATCACCAGAAAACATGCTATATTGTGATGTATATCGCGATATTAAAAGACCTATATCGGGATAGAAGATGTTGGCCATATCACCCAGCCCTACTTCCCTTGTAAGGGACTTCGCCACAAGTCTTTGCAGAGATAATGGCTGATGAGGTCCATATTCGGAGCGTATCCAGTAGGCCAGGTGTGCCCATGGGTCCTACACACATAGAAGACTGGACATGGCACCGTGTTGGACGCCAACATGGTGAACCTCAGCGGTTTATTTCTGCTGCATGCATTCCTTGCTTGTGGAATGTGACCTCCCCCAAGTTGATATGATTTCTAAGTTTTCCACAACATTGTTGAAGCATGCTGGAATGCTATGTGAAGTGAAACACAAGCACGTGTTTCTGTCAACTGACTGGGGAGAAATGGTTTTTTCATACACACAATGCTTCCAAAGTCCCATGGGCTATTAATGGGATTATTTTGTTTAGTATGGGGTGTGATTTTTCACACGCCTGAATAAATCTCCGAATACAAGCAATGAAGGCTCTTCTCTGGTGATTGTCCTTCTATTTCTGAAGCCTTTTTCCCCTCTTTTTTTCCAGAAGCAACAGAGCATGAAAACCAGAAGCCCAGGTTAGGCCACGCTTGCCGTCGACGGTCCGAACCAGGAGTGAAGTGAAGGAAACATTTGGTAAGAGACGCGAGACGCAGCTGAACAAAGTGAGGACTAAGGAGGAGCATCTCACTTCCCGGGGAGGATGGGCGAGACGGAGGATGAACGCACGGTGCAGGCCGGCCAGCTGTTTGAGACATTTGTCCAGGCGACCACCTGCAAGGGGACCCTGCAAGCGTTCAGCATCCTCTGCAGGCAGATGGAACTGGACCCGCTGGACTACACACACTTCTACGGCCGCTTGAAGGCAGCCATCAGCTCCTGGAAGGTCAAAGGCCTGTGGACCAAACTTGACAAGAGGGCCGGACAGAAGGTTTATAACAATGGCAAAGCCTGCCAAGGCACCAAGGTAAGGAAGACCATTTGAAGACCATTGGCTCAACAGTGTCTATGTGAGTGTGTGTCTTTTGCTTCTACTGGATTCAATGATATTTACCAGAGTAAATATCTTAACATGACCGCCTGTTTGTGAAGCCCTGGCGGAAGCAGTTAACATGTAGTTCCCCTAATGGCCTATAGGTGGTTCATGGTGGTTGGATGCAGAAAGACCTGTCCCCATTCTAAGTCAATGGGAAAACATTTATTTAATTCTCATAATACAAAGCCAATACATTTTTTCTTCGATCAGTTCGGATCTCAGTGGCTAGTTCATCTCCATATTATGTATTTTGCAGGCCCCGTCTGACAGTTATATTTAATTAAAAACATACTAAGGATTGAATATCAGCGGCCATAGACTTTTGGAATTAGAGGCGACCATTCAAGTCCGACCCTCTATGTGCCAAATATGGATTGTTTCTTCTGCTGGTTGCAAAAATCTCAATGGCAAATCTGCACCTTCAAACTGTTTGTGTGTAAACTAAGACCATGTCCATATTGTTTACAGTCTATGTATTTACCCTGTGTTTACATTTACATTTAGAGCATTTAGCAGACACTTTTGTCCAAAGCGACATTTGTACATTTGTACAAGTGTACAAGTACATTTGTTAGAAGAAAGTGCAATAGTAAATTGCTATCGGTACAGTAAGGATTTCACAAGAACAAGTTTCAAGCACACCCAATTGCTAAGTTAACCCATTGCCAGTATACAACAGAGAAAAATGTGAGAAAACTAAGTGCAAAATATCAATGCAAGTGCCAGGATATACAAACATAGAATAATATATAATTTAATAATAATAATCTTTTTTTTAATGGGAGGGGGAAGGGGAGGGGTAGTAGAGTAAGGTTGTGACTTGGCTAAATGACTAAAACAAATGTTATTCTTGTACTGATGAGGAGGCAGGGTTTGGTTTATTGTTCATTTCTTTTTTGGACCTCATCTCATGATTAAAAAATACAAAATGACCACTGCTCAAAGCAATTTGTAAGCGTTTTTTCTTGGTCTGGTCAAGCCTTTGTGGCCAGAATGTTTGGTGTGGTGGTAGAATGACATCTCCTGAAGACGGATAGTCTTCATAAAGCCTCCAGAGGAAGGAGGTCAGAGGCTTGTACGTTACTGATAAGGACACCAAAAGACACGATGGAGGGAGTTTCTTCTTCAAACCAACCCCCTGTGCTTATCCGAGACGGCGGTTTCAGAAACGCTGCGGAAGTGCTGCATCATGGGGACTGATAACGACACATGACGGATGAAGTTTATTCACGACTCCCTCTTATTTTGCGTCTTCCTAAAGTGTCTTCCTAAATGTATATGAGACGCCTTTTTTCCATATTCAGGAGTCTGGGAAATGTTTTCACTCAAGTGTACACTCTGACTGTGTGAAAAGTTTTGAAATTGGAATTGGAGCCGAGCCATCGGCAGGGAGGGTCTCGACTGCAGACATTCCTGACGAGACTTCCAGCTTCCTCCCTGCTTCCTTTATTTCTCATTTTCCTCTCACTCTCACTCTCACTCTCCCTCTCGTTGTTTCTATTTCTCTCTCGAGTTTATTGCACCCATACAATGAAACAGCCAAGTTGGCTGTTTTGGATCGGTGTCTCGGGTCAATGGACTGCCGTACCTCAAGTTGTCTGGATGCACGTTTCCCACGTTCCCTTATCCAAATATCCTTGATGCAAAATACACACGCACACGCGCACGCACGCACACACACACACACACACACACACACACACACACACACACACACACACACACACACACACACACACACACACACACACACACACACACACACACACACACACACACACACACACACACACACACACACACACACACACCACCTGTGTCAACACTCCTTCAATGAATTGTGTACAAATATACAATCTTTTTAAATGGGGGCCATTTAAAAAATACTGGTTGCTATTTCTTATTGTCTGTCTTTGTGTGACGTGTCAGTCCGCCCTGCTACTTCCTGGCTGACTCCCCCCTGCCTCTTGTGTCTGCCCGCAGTGTCTGATTGTGGGCGGGGGGCCCGTGCGGCCTGCGGACGGCCATCGAGCTGGCGCTGCTGGGGTGCAAGGTGGTGGTGATCGAGAAGAGGGACACCTTCTCCAGGAACAACGTGCTCCACCTCTGGCCATACACCATCCACGACCTCCGAGCGCTCGGGGCCAAGAACTTCTACGGCAAATTCTGCGCAGGTTCCCTCGACCACATCAGTGAGTCTTGGACTTGGCCCTGCCAACGACCACCTTGACCACGGCCATTGTTTTAAGGGGTTTTGTAGTTATTTTATTGCACTGATGTTGTAGACCAACTAGTGAAAATGTGAACCCCATTGTAATATAATGGGACAGAAAAACTGGTTGAAGCTGTTCTTGTTCCTGCCCCAAGGATTATTTTCTATTATAAAGCAATGCAAAAATAAATGCTTTGGCAATGCACATAGTGGCCTACCCGCTGAACACGCATGTTGCTGTGTGTTGAACCCCTCTGGAAAAAGACTAAAGAAATAGAGATTCTGATTCTACCCTTGGCTATTGGAAGAGAACACAAAGTACTCCTCCCTTGTGTTTATAGTCTCCACAGTTTGCACAAATCACTTTATGAGCGCTCAAAGACGGCTTGCCTTCGTAAGCCAGGCTTGAATGACTACCTATTGGATTGGCTGCTTTGGAGGGTTGGCAGGGACAGTGATCATACAGTGTGGGTGTTAGCTCTGTACACTGTGAGAGCAGTTGCTGTTTGTCTCTCTAGAATCTATCTTCCTTGTGGGATGTTTCCACACCCGCCGCCCGCCCGTACCGCCTTCCTGTCCAGCTTTAGCAACCATGTCATGTATTAATATATCTCGCAACAAAGATGCTGACTGAACTATCTCACCAGCCTCACTTGTTATATCAGCTAAATGTGCAGTCATGTTCTTTTCTGCTCCATCTGATGGTGGGGGAAGGTTACCAGAAAGAGACATCTGTCCATGACTAGCAGTATGAATGCACTGATCAAAAATAGACCTCAACTCATTTGCTGAGATAATGTTGCTGCATTAATGCCAATAACTTCTGAAGTCAGGAATGGCTTTCAGTTTTGCCCCAACTATTCATTTGCTGTTGACAGCCTTGTAGCTCTTTACTGTAATACAATTACCATTGACACAAATAGCCACACTATTTCAGCCAACTTTTAACACAAAGCAAACCTGGTTCACACATGCGTCATCATGGCAGTGCATAACAAACTATGAAAATACAAGACAGAAACTGAGAACTAAGAGAGTGTGTGCGTGTGCTTGTGTGTGTGTGTGTGTCTGTGTGTGTGTAGGTATCCGCCAGCTCCAGCTGATGCTGATCAAGGTGTGTCTGATCCTTGGAGTGGAGATTCACGTCAATGTGGAGTTTGCTGAACTCTTGGAGCCACCTGAGGACCAGAGCGACACCGACAGTAAGTGTGCACATTCATGTGTGTGTGTGTGTGTGTGTGTGTGTGTGTGTGTGTGTGTGTGTGTGTGTGTGTGTGTGTGTGTGTGTGTGTGTGTGTGTGTGTGTGTGTGTGTGTGTGTGTGTGTGTGTGTGCGCGCGTGTGCGTGTGCATGCAGCATACCATTCTATTGGTGGCTAAATTTACTTTTTGTCTGCCGGCCAGGGGTAGGGTTATGGTTAAATGGCTAGTGAATGTTCAAATTTTACCAGCCACTCAATGGTGGCCGTTGTTTTTTTGGCTGGTGAGTGACGCACATCTACATCAGCAGCCACTTGCATATTTTACCAGCATTTGGCTGGTGGCTGGTGCTAATTTTGTGCCCTGCAGCTCCGTCTCTAATGTATGTCTAATGATAGAACATAGAAAAATAGAACCTGAATAATCAGCAAGACTCGGAAGAGCTCAGGATATGTTGGGGTTGGATGCCCTAAATGGTCCACATGCCCATTCTTGGTATAGCTAAGGTTTTGAACAAGACGTAGTGTGAATAGGCTGCATGTCTGTATCCATCATTTTCAGTCTTCCATGTTTGTAGTCTTTCCACATGTCTAACCTGAAGAAGTGCTCTAAAAGAAAATGGTTAACTATAGCGAACCACGTGCTCCAAGAATATACATCAATTATTTTTTTCACGTTTTTTAATGTTTTCTGTTTTAAGGTCCTGGGTGGCGAGTGGCGATCCGACCGTCGGACCATCCTGTCTCGGAAATTGATTTTGACGTTGTGATCGGAGCCGACGGACGCAAAACTACATTAGATGGTGAGAGATAGTCCCAGTGTAACTTACCCTGGTGAGAGATGGTCCCATTCAAACTTACCCTGGTGAGAGATGGTCCCATTCAAACTAACCCTGGTGAGAGATAGTCCCATTGTAACTTACCCTGGTGAGAGATAGTCCCATTCAAACTAACCCTGGTGAGAGATAGTCCCATTGTAACTAACCCTGGTGAGAGATAGTCCCATAGTAACTTACCCTGGTGAGAGATAGTCCCATTCAAACTAACCCTGGTGAGAGATAGTCCCAGTGTAACTAACCCTGGTGAGAGATAGTCCCATTCAAACTAACCCTTGGGAGAGATAGTCCCATTCAAACTAACCCTTGGGAGAGATAGTCCCATTCAAACTAACCCTGGTGATTTGTCAAAATGTACGTATGGAAATGCTCTGTCCACACCATGAGTGCGCTTTGTGGATTGCAAATAGCCTACATTCATACATGTCAAGCCAGCAGCTGGGAAATAAGTTTTTCACTGGATCTGAGCTGAGGGGTGTTGCAGTGCTGACCGAGCAAAGCATTTCCTGTTGACATAGTTTTAGATGGAAGATTAAATGTGTGCGTGCCTGTGGGTGCATATGGTTTAAACCCTTCAGTTCAAACCATATGAGGTTTGTATGTGAGAGCCAAATGCTCCCTAACGTGTGTTTGTGTGTGCGTGCGTTCGTGCGTGCATGCGCGTGTGTGTGTGTGTGTGTGTGTGTGTGTGTGTGTGTGTGTGAGTGTGAATGTTGGCTTATGGTAATTTAATTGTAAGTACTTGTAATATTTATAAACTTTCCTCACCCCAGGAATTAAAATCACATGACCACCTTGTATAGGTCACTGCTATGAAAACAGACAAACAGTTGTTTTGCTGTATTACAGTGTGGATTTATTGTGGTTCACCGATAGGCTCAAAGTGACTTACATTGAATTTGGATACATGTAATAACAAGCAGGTAAGGCATCTTGCGCAAGGATGCCTTCAGGTAGACGATGGCCATTGGGGTTGGAACGCACACTAACCACTAGACTAAACAATTTTTATGCCTTTTTAAAAAGCCTTTTAACATGTATCCACACCCTAACTTTAAGATGCATCACACCTTGTTCCAACCTAACCCCACACAGGGTTCAGTCGCAAGGAGTTTCGCGGGAAGCTCGCCATCGCCATCACGGCCAACTTTGTGAACAGGAACACCACAGCAGAAGCCAGCGTGGAGGAGATCAGTGGGGTGGCCTTCATATTCAACCAAAAGTTCTTCCTGGAGCTCAAAGAGGAAACGGGTATATAATAATAATAATAATAATAATAATAATAATAATGATCATATAATAATAATATAATTTTTTATATAAATGAAAATGAATAAATTACTGTTGGGCTGTTGATACCCCGGGCGCTGCACTGCGGCTGCCCACTGCTCCTAGCGTGCTAATGATGGGTTAAATGCAGAGATCACATCGTTCTTCTTCTTCTGTTGTCTTCACAGGGATTGACTTGGAGAATATAGTTTACTACAAAGACAACACCCACTACTTTGTCATGACTGCTAAGAAGCAAAGCCTGCTGGACAAAGGGGCCATCATAAACGTGAGTTTCACTTTTCTTTTCTTTTTCTGTGTAGTTGCGCACACAATACACTAATGCAGCGAAATAGACAATTGGCCATAATATACTTCACAATGTTTTTCAAATGTAAGCTCTCATGACAAGATGTATTAGAGAGTCCTAGTGTCACTGGGCAGACATGTGGTGTGCGATATTAAAAGTGAGTGCCAGGGCATTGCATTACATGCTTTGTCAACAAGTGATGGGCCTCTGTGGGGGGATGTGAATGAAATGGGTCTCTAATTGTTTATGCCCACACATACATCTACCCCCCCCCCCCCACTCCTTTCCATCTGCTCCCTCACACACACACACACACACACACACACACACACACACACACACACACACACACACACACACACACACACACACACACACACACACACACACACACACACACACACACACATACACACGCATGTATACTGTGAGTCAGGAGTTGCCTCACCACAGGGAGCCGTGGCCTTTCCAGAGATTAGAGGGGATAAACAAGGTTATTATTACGCCATGGGGACACTGCCTGGATCATATAAAGAAGACTCTCCAAGCATCTGCCAGACTTATCATCTGTATAGATGCACACACACACACACACACACACACACACACACACACACACACACACACACACACACACACACACACACACACACACACACACACACACACACACACACACACACACCCTATCATGTTCAGTGGACTACAGAAGCATTCAGATGCATACACACACACATATGTTCACACATAGTCTCTCCCTTCCTCCCTCCCTCAGCCTTTCTCGTGTGTATGCAACATAGACATATGTGTTTGCATGTTCCCGCATTGCTCATTAGTTACAGAATATTCACTATTGCCTGAGCTGTGTGTGTGCATGCAGGCATGCTGGTTTTAACTGTCAATAATGGCTTAACAATATTTGCATTAGTAAGTAATTAGTAATTACTGAGTTGCATTATTTTTGTGCTTGAGCAGTGTAAATGATTCATGAACACATTTTCTATTGCATAGTTTTCTATAGTTCATTCTTTGAACACAAAAGACGTGCCGCACATCTTTTAGTTCCCACGGTCAACTTTAAGACATCAGGAAGTTGTAATAACGAGTCGTCGGTAAGCTGTCTACGGTGTTTTTACCGCAGGATTTCATGGAGACGGAGCGACTGCTCCACAGCGACAACATCGACCAGGAGGCGCTGCGCTCCTACGCCCGCGAGGCGGCCGACTTCGGCACCAACTACCAGCTACCGTCGCTGGACTACGCGCTCAACTACTACGGCCAGCCCGACGTGACCATGTTCGACTTCACCTGCATGTACGCATCGGAGAACGCCGCGCTGCTCCGGGAGAAGCACGGCCGCCAGCTGCTGGTGGCGCTGGTTGGAGACAGTCTGCTAGAGGTACCGAGTGGGTGTGGGGTCAAATATATCTATAACTTGAAGGCGAACTGTCAAGCTTGGCTATTTTGTAATATAAGGGAGTACTGCTCCAGACGCGTGTTGGGAAAAATCGCACTCTGCAACAGCTATCAGCTAAGTTTCTGTGAAAAAATCTCTGAAACATTGCACTGTTGATGTCATTGGTCCGGTGACGCCAATGGTCCAACTTATTTTTGAAAAATAGCCACACCTGACAGTTCCCCTGGAAACCATGATAGTAAGTCAAGCAGACCTTATATAAACCTGCCACACACACTCGGAGTTTAAACTGCGTATACACACAAAGTTTTAAATAGCAAATCTAAACTAAAAATGTCACACACACACGCACATGAGTTGAAATATAACTGAATATAAATTAAATACAGACGGCAAATAACCGAAAATCTGTAAATGTGTGGGTTTTTGTTTCAAGAGGAACGAATCCTGACTAGTAGCCTTGTTATTGTCATGTATTAAAGCAACGCTGAATTCCCAGCTTTCCCTCCTCCTTCTCTCTGGTGTCTCACCACTCACACAGCTCTCTACCCTCTCTCTACCCATAGCCCTTCTGGCCCATGGGCACCGGCTGCGCCCGCGGCTTCCTGGCCGCCTTCGATACAGCCTGGATGGTGAGGGGCTGGACCCAGGGCCGCAGCCCTCTGGATGTGCTGGCTGAGAGGTGTGTTTTGGTGTCTGCGGTGCGGACGTGGGGACACCGGATCGTAGGACATCTCACTCTCTCAAGGCATCAAGTTGTGAATGGGGTCACTTGCAGAACCCATAGTTGTTGGTGCCACATTCTGCACTTTTAATAGATTTTGTAAGAATGACATAGATGCCGACAATCCAGTATTAGATTACCACACTTATTTTAAATGACTTACACATAGGTCATTCAAATTAAAACAAGTAGCTCATGGTAAAATATAAGTATGCACTCACGGTATTAGTAAGACGCTTTGAATTAAAGCGTCCACCGAATGGCGTATATTATTATTATTATATGACCTAGTCCTAGAGCACGACTCCCTCATCCCTTTCATGTGTTTGTTACACCATGTTATTTATCATCAAGTCAAAGGGCCATTTCCTGCCCAGACGTGATTGAGCTTTGGATCCTGTGGCTTGCTCTCCCTCCAGGGAGAGTGTGTACCGGCTGCTGCCCCAGACCACCACGGAGAACATCAGCAAACACTTTGACCAGTACAGCATCGATCCCTGCACCCGCTACCCCAACCTCAACTCCAGCTGCATACGCCCACACCAGGTCAGTCTGACCGGGGTGGTGGTCAATTCTGTTATTTATTCAATATGACATAAAAATGTAGATATTTAACACACACAACTCTTTCCACGCATCTCTTCACCCATTTTGTTTGTTTTCCCCATGTAAGCATGACTAAAAACACACCTTTTTAAAATGGCTTTAAACATCCACCTCTCCTCACCTCTCTGTCCCTCTTTCTGCCCCTTCATTTGTATGCATGTGTTTTAAATGTTTTAATGTGACTTTTTATTGATATTTCCCTAGTTTGTATGTTTTTACTCCTGTCTTATTATGTAAAGTCTCTGAGTATTTATAACTATTCATATTATTAATTCATGTGTTCTCATAGGTGCGTCATCTTTTCATGAACGGCCAGCAGGGCTCCTATCCCGTAGAGAGGAGAGGGTCCTCTCGTAGGTCAACCAACTTTTCCAGTAGAGGTGAGATACCGGCCCAGTGTTCACACTTCACCCCAGAACACACTCTTCCTCCACAGACCTCTTCTTCCAGTAGTAGATATCAAGTGAGGTTTAATCCAAGATTTTGAATATTAAAATGTTGATTTGAATTCCATCAACATGTCATCCCCATACAGATAATATTGGCTCAACTCATTTCATTCTCAATTTGTTTTTGTTTGCTCCTTGAGTTAGTTAAGTCCTTTTTGTTCAACACTCAACCTGCCTCATGTGGGTCCCAACTCTGAACTCAGATTCAGGTCGGTAAGAAATCCCTGTCTAGCCACAAGCTAAAGAGCTTTATGCCTGAATGTATTGGGCAACGCTGTAATTTGAGGATTTAATATAAGGTGCAATATATTCAAATTCTTTATGCAAAATGTGTACCAATGAGTATTAGTAGCACTGTGCACTGTGAAGGACTTGCAGACCTTGAAAAGTAGATTCTCTGTGTGTGTGGTCACACTTCTGCCACTTCAAATAGGTTTACACGCAGCAGTGACGGATTACTGTCAGTCACTCAGACGTGAGGGTATCCCTGTGTTTGTGCTTCCTGTCATACCATAACAGTAATCTGATCAGCCTATGAATCACCAATGGGACTGGAGGTAGCCACAGCCTCAATGAAGCTGGATTAAGCCTTTGCATGTCTCATGGAGAGTCCAAACTGGACCATAAGATGTATAGCTGCCATGGCAGACACACTCATGACACATTCTGATTTCCTGCTAAATAGAGTTGATACGCTGACTGACAGACGATGACTTGTCATGGAATTTGTTTTTGGAGGAAACATTTGATCAAATGACTTGCAACTAGCTCTCTCATCTTTCTTGTTTGCTCTGTCTCTGTCTGTCTCTCTCTATGTCTCTCTCATTCTGTCTCCCTCTGCCAGAGGCGGAGGTGCGTCAGAGCGAGCTGCTGACCTGGTGCCAGAAGCAGACCCAGGGCTACAGGGGAGTGGAGGTCACCAACCTCGACTCCTCCTGGACGGACGGCCTGGCCCTCTGTGCCCTCATACACCACCAGAGACCTGAGCTCATGTAAGACCACACACACACACACACACACACACACACACACACACACACACACACACACACACACACACACACACACACACACACACACACACACACACACACACACACACCACAGTCAGTTTTCCCCTTCATCATCAGTTTGTAAGCACGCTGCTATGAATATGACCCCTTTTAATATGGCAGCATTTTAATTTACACCACTAAAGCTTGTGAGAAACCTTGGACTTGTGTACTCCTCGGATTTATCTATTTTCCACCGACAATTCTAGTTGTACAAAAAAAATCCCTTTTTATTGAGTCATTTTGCAGCCATGCAAAGCAGCTCACAAAGTGACTGAGTCAGAGAAACATCGATACAGTACACTGCACATGGAGATCATATGAGCTCATCTCCCCTGCCAGGAACATGCAACTCTGCTGGTTCACATCCTTGTATGAAAATACTGTTTCCTTGTTTGCTATGGTGTTGTTTCTTGTGTGTCTATGGGAACTGGTTTCACCTGTCAGACAGGGCATTTCATCACCCTTCCAGCAAGTGGATGGCTCCATACAAAGCATTTAACTCGGGGAATCAACTCCAAACAAATGCAGCGACGTTTCGATCCCGCACTCTCCCTATTTCCTGTTCACACATTTTCACCTGACGCCAACCGTCCAAACTTTGTTCACGCTTTTGTTTATGCAGCTCATAGGAACCCTTAGCCTGGCAAGCCAGACCCACCTCAGAAAGATGTAAGGTCTGGCACTGCTCCATTGGCAGTGTGGGCGGGATAAACGGTTGTCTTTCAAGTTCCCTCTGCACGCAATAGGATAGCGCTACAACCAATCAGAGCAACGAAGAAGGTGACGTAGTCAGAGCGACGGCTCTGTCTACGTAATTAATCAAAACTCAGAATACATCTTTCTTTTCGAGGAAAGACTTCAGTGCCGTTCTTTGTTCTTTTCTGAAAGAAAATGTTAACTTCAAGTCTTGAAGAGTCGCGGCCAAAGCCGACTTGAAAGACAGCCGTTCGCCAGCAGCAGCAGCCATTGTTTACCTCTAACACAGAACCGTCGCAACTCTGTCGTCACGGTAGCACGGCTTCCGACTCCGCCCCTCACGCTGTGATTGGTCTGACCGATTTTGTGTTTCCAGCACCAAAAAGCCGACGGAGCAGTGCTAGACCCTACCTGGCTGCCAAATAAATGTGCTGCCGCTAGGGGGCGTCTAGGTTTCTAGGCTAAGGAACCCTTGCACCGTCCTTTCCTCTCGTCCTCCATCCCATCCCGGTCCCATCGTTTCCCATGACGCGCCTCTTCTTCTCCTCCCCTCCCAGAGACTTCGAGTCCCTCGCCGCAGAGGACGTGGCGTCCAACAACCAGCTGGCGTTCGACCTGGCAGAGCGGGAGTTTGGCATCCAGCCCGTGACCACGGGGAAGGAGCTGGCCCTGGAGCGGCAGCCCGACCGGCTCCTCACGGTGCTGTATCTGTCCAAGTTCTACGAGGCCTTCCAGAGATCGCCCGGCTGCAACGGCGGTGAGACCCTCTGGGGGGGGAGGCGGGGTTTGTAATCTAAGTCGGGAGTTTCCGGACATATCGGTTAGCGTCGCAGAGAATCGTGAACGTCGTCAACGACGATGATCACATGAACTTCAGAGTAACCGCTTTTGTTTGGCTTGAGACTTGCAAATGCAGAATAACTAAAGGATCGTTATGAGACACAAATTGTATCGTATCCCTTGGAGAATGGTCTCAAAGCCATTGTGTATAAGAGCAGAGACATTCTTATTGGGGACGTTTTAGTTTTTTTTTGTCTGGTCAGTTATGTCAGTGTCACACTACATGTCCAAACAGCTGCATTTCAAGCCGTTGGGCCATTTTGCCCATTGGCCGAGGGTAGAGGTGCATGTTACACAACGCCGTCAGAACGGTCAGGTTAGCCCCTGCTGCCAGAGCCATGAGGGGTATGTGTGCTATGTGTGCTATGTGGTGGAACCCAAGTCCACTCCCACTCCACTGTGTGACGCTGGGGGCCCCGGGCTCTGGTCGTAGTTTAAGAGGGTCCGGTCACCACAGTACTTGCCTGTTCATATTTCACCCAATAATGAGTCCCCTATATAGCTTAGAATTGACCTTGAAAAGGTGTGAGATGGCTCTGGTGTATCTAACGTGAAGGGGCATGAATTTGTCATACATTTATGACAAAATGGCATAATGTCACTTATGTTAACAAATCTTCATTGATAATTAGAGAAATAATTACCAAATCATTCCAGTGGTACCACACAGAGCGATTTAGTTTTCATAATTCTGACGATAAAATTCTTGTTTCGCCAGACTCAAAAGAACCAGATGAGAATAATGCGAAATGTTCAGGCAAACCAAACCTCCTCCTCCTGAACCAACCTCAACATAGAAAGAGAATCCCTAAGGTAAAATACACTCATCATATACTAACCTATTTTCAGCTGTTCACATGTTTAATGAGTCATCTTTAAAGTGAGTGAGCTCTGAGCCAAAGTCCAGATATATAAAGTTATCTTATCTTATACTTTATGATGATATCCCTTCTTCACGCAGAATGACAAAAAGCTGGAAGACAATGATTCTACGCACAAGAGACGACGGAAAGGAACTCACTACCTTGCCGAGGTTTGTCTCATGATATATTTTGGATGATATTAAACTTAAATCATAAACGACACGGCGTGTACAAATCCATCCTTGGCTACTGTTTAATATTTGCCTCCTCTGTCCCATCTTGCACTACACCCTCTTGTCTCCCTCACCTCTTCTCTGGCCCTGTCTCCTCTGGACACACCAGTTGTCCTGCCAGAGTGCTCCCACTGCTGGTGCTGACAGGGAAATGCAGGAAAACAAGGGCCGTTCCATGGCAACCCTCCTGGCCAAATTTGAGGAGAACTCCTCCTCCACGAGGCCCAACAACAAGGTGAGAGGTTGGCAGGTAAACCGCCCAAAACCAGTATGAACCAGCAGAAACCTCAGCTCCACGCTTTGCTGTGGTCTCCAGGCAGTCTGTCTGCCTGTCTGTCTGTTTGTCTGTCTTGCAGATCAAATGTATTCGATTGAATGACGATGGAAGAATGTTTTAGGAGCTTGCCATGTTGATACGAAGGTCATCCATGGAAAGGTCTTTTTGATTACAGGCATCTTTACTGGATTGTAGGCCAGCTTGATGAATATTGCATGAATGTTGGAGTCTGCATGGGATATTTGGCAGAGGAGTACAACAGATTTGTGGGCGTTTTTGGTGTTCAGATGGCTGGATCCAGTCCTTTGTATGTTTCAGTTTTATTGCTGAGCTGGTGTGTGGTGAGTCCGAGTCTATAATTAGTGGTTGCTTGTCCTTGTGTAAACCAGATCAAGGAGAGCGCTTGTAGGAGGGCTTGCTGTTGACAATAGGTTGCCTTAACAACACTGTTTCTTTGATATATTTGATTTGTTCTGTGAGGTCATAACGCTTGCAGTACATTACAGCTAAGTCTCCGTTGAACAGCTTTCCGCATGAACACGTCCCTATTCGTCCACTTCATTCTCTGTTATTCTCATACTGGGTTCCTTCTTCCTTGTCCTTCCCTTCTTAACTCTCCTGTCCCTTCTGCTTCCCTTTTTACCTCTTCCTTCCTGCGTTATCCTCAGTCCGACGATGATGCTTCAGATCCATCCTTTTCTCCTCCACCTTCTCCTCCGCCATCTCCTACCTCCAGTCCTTCTTTCACCCTCGCTCTGGAGCAGGAGGAGAAGGAGGAGAGGGAGAACCCTCGCTTCGCAAAGCCAAAGTTGCTCCCCCCTCCCCCTCCCACCCCACGCCCCAAGTGGCAGGTATGCCTTGCTGTGTGAATCAACATCCCCCATTTGTGTGTGTGTGTGTGTGTGTGTGTGTGTGTGTGTGTGTGTGTGTGTGTGTGTGTGTGTGTGTGTGTGTGTGTGTGTGTGTGTGTGTGTGTGTGTGTGTGTGTGTGTGTGTGTCCTCCTTGCCTTTTAAAAAATATATCCAGTCGTTTGGTTTCCTGTTAACACGACTAGACTTTTATTGTTCTTTCCTTTTCTTACACTTTTCTCCTCCTCCTTCTCCTTCTCCTCCTCCTCCTCCTCCTCCTCCCTTCTGTTTTCAGCCCTCCATTTACCTTCGCTTGCTGGAGGATCCCAATGCCGTGGCTCGGCCAACCAGCCCTGTGTATTCCCCTAAGACCCCGCCCCCTCAAAATGGTTATGACCAATCCCCTTTTCTCTCATGGTCTGAGAGTCCCACAAGCCCACCTAGATCTCCGAGCCCAAACGCGCATGCCGTGAAACACTACTTAGAGCGCAGGCCGGCTGCCCTCTGCACCCATCGTCCCACATCCACCTCTCCCTCGCGACTGGGGAACGATCAGCCGCCTGAAAAGCAGGACGAAACACTTAGCCAGGTGAACTGATGGCTTCTCTCTCTCTGTCTCTCTCTCTCTCTCTCTCTCTCTCTCTCTCTCTCTCTCTCTCTCTCTCTCTCTCTCTCTCTCTCTCTCTCTCTCTCTCTCTCTCTCTCTCTCTCTCTCTCTCTCTCTCTCTCTCTCTCTCTCTCTCTCTCTCTCTTTCTCTCTCTCTGTCTTTATATTCATCTGTCCCTCTTCTATATCATGACATTCAAGTTCTCTTCTATTGCAGGTTTAAGCATGACGACTAAAAATACATGCACCGAACCGTGACATTCAAAGGTTGCAGGCCGCTCATGACCTTCACATGGTCATCGTGGCTTTTCTTCTGAGTTCAGTTTCAGCAAAGGTCATCAAAACGGCACATTCAGTATACTTTCCCGAGGCCCATTTTTGCTCGCATGTGGTCGCAGACCTGTAAACTTCAGACATCCCACATCATCAATTTCTATGTCGTTTTGGTTGTCGAAGTAGATTGAGAACCGTGTACTAGTGATGGAAAACATGCTTACTCTACTTTATTGTACTCGCTGTACTTTATTCCTCTCAAGGCTCTCCTCTCTGTTGGGTCCAATCACACTGTTGACACTGTTTTTATTTGTGAGAAGTAGCTATGACTGTAGTGATGGGAGTTGAGCGCTTTGGGCCCTGTGTGCAGGGCAAGGTGTCCACCCGAGAGTTCACCAGGAGGAGCATTAAGGAGAGAGCGGGCATCCTCTGCTCCATGTTCCCTGGCTCTTCGTCTTGTCCTCCTCCTCCTCATCCTTCTCTGGAGGTGTTGTATGACACTGCTCGATGGCGTGCTTGCATCTCTTAACACGCACCAAAATGATATCCGATCTGCTTCTCTGCCTGCAAGGTTCATCTTGATCATGGTTCATATGACAGGAACATCAGCCTTCGGGTCTTATACTGTCCCCTCATACATTATCACTTCTTCAGCTAATATAGTTGCCTTATGTAAGAGCTTGCTTGTTTGCTGTTATTTTTGTATTTTTTTGTTGTGTGTTGGTTGCTTGTTATTGCCTATTGTGCTGTGTGGGTTTGAACTAAAATGCTTCATTGTGGGCAGAATAACTCGACTCGGCACTTTTGTTCCGAGTTTCCGCAACGTCCCATTGTGCATGATCTAAGAGGGACGTCTGACCTCTTGTAATGTTGTTGGGTTGTATGCCTGTTTTGAGCAAATCACTTTTGCTTGGTTGTTGTCCTGCTTGTTTTGTACGCCGCGTCTCGTAGAGAAGGAATTATTTTAGTGCAGAGTTGTCACCATTCATTTAAACTCCTACAACCAGCTAATCATCCTGCCCTTGTATTAACCCCAGTCGACCTCTCCACTGTATTTGCTCTGTGGACAATTCAAATTCGTATAATTGATGCCTTTTACTGCCCCCTCCTTTTTACACAACGATGCATATGAAGCCTTGTCAATGATTTATTGGATAAGAGTTGGTCAGAATGGGAGTACACAAGGTGTTGCCTGACAATGTGGTCCTGCTGACGCATGCTGGGATTGTGTGACACCATCGCGGAGCTCTCTACAGACTCACCTCGCTCCTCTCACTCCCTTCATTTCACTTTGCTTTTTACATTGTTTCACTCTCTCCTCCTCCTTCTCCTCCTCTATAGACAGAGCCACGTACATCCTCCTCCTCCTCAGCTTCCTTTTCGCACGCATCCAAGAGCCCTCCACTCAGTCCTGCGATCCACCACCCTGTACCTCACCCCTCCACCCCCGCCGTCTCCTCCTCCACACCTCTCCTCGCCTCCCGCCTTCCTCACACGCCACGAGGGCCCCAAGACGAGCGGCGCGCGTCCCCCGAGTCTAAACGGAAACACGACCCTGAGAAACGCCGCTCTCCTCCCCTCGCCCGGTCTCCGCCGCCGCCCGGTCTCCGCCCGTCTCGCGGTTCCTCCCCTCACTCTCCTGACACGCGCCTTCACAACGGACACAGCGCTTCCCCTTCGCCCCCACCAGCTCCTGTGCAACGAGCGCGTCGGACGGCCGCTTCTCCGTCTCACACCGGCGGCGCGCCGTGCGCCGACGCGGCCGGTCAGACAATGCCCGACTCCGCCGCTGCCGCCGACCGGTTTAGAGTCGATGTTGAGCGCGGGGAAGAGGGAGTCAGTGGAGAGACTCTAGAGACGCTCCATGCAAGCAAATTGACCGAAAGTGTCCAAGAGAAGGTAAAGAAATGTGTGCGCTCTGCGTATCGGTGTCCATGACAGAACCTGTGGCAGATATATATAAAGAGGCTGCTTTCCCTGTTGCCGCAAGCTTGCTTCTCAGTATTGTTTACGCTTAATTCGACAAAACCGAGTTATTGTACTAAGAGTGATTACAGAGTTTGATGAGACTTCGGACTCGGGGAGTCGTCGCTCAAAGCCTCCTCCGCTGTGATGTTTATTTTAGTCCAACGGCAGCGGGGCTCTCGACAACTCGAGAAGGATCACCCGAAACCCGGTAGCGCGCTCGGACAGCTGTCCCGCCGGCCCGGAGAAGTACAGTAAAGAGGTATACTACGCTCCGACGCCTCCGTCAACCACGTTTGACCAGCCGCCACCCTGGGTTCCTCGCTCCTTACCGCTCTGTTCCTTCTCCTTCTCTCTCCCTCTCTCTCTCTCTCTCTCTCTCTCTCTGTTCCTTCTCTTTCCGTGTGTATGCTGTACTTCCTGTGTTCCTTCCTCCTCGCACCTCCTTGTGCCGTCCGGGGCGTGTAACCCCCAGCGTACTGTGGGCAAGGTGTCTTCGGCCATAGACGCCAAGGCTCAGAAACTGGCAATCCTCTATGAGACAGACCACAGGCCCAATGCCGCGCCGGTAAGCTGCATGTGCTCGCATGCAAGACGTGTGATTCATCCGTAGCAAAATAATATACACATTACGTTTTTGTTTTTTTTGTGTGTGTGTGTGTTTCGTTTGTTTTGTCCTGAAGAAGGGCAATGATGTAGGCATGGTTTTACATGTTTACCCCTGGTTCTGATGTTTAGGTGTTTTAGTATATAAAGGTGAAAAGGACCTTCATCGTTCAATCATGAGAAAAATGTTCGTAACCTAAGGATGGATTCAGCTAAACGTGGCGAGGACCTGGCCAGTGTTGCTACCATTGTAGAAGAAACATTACCACTCCTGATGTGCAAAGTGTTTTAATAAGCCGTGTCTGGATGGAGGTTGTACAATAATGAGTGGCCTTGGGAGTTTTTCCTCCGTGTGAGGATCAAACATGATGTGCCTTGGAGGAGCACTCTTGGGCATCTTCAGATTTCGAAAGCATAAATAAAGGATCGCCTCCACCTTTCTTTGAACCATTCAGCACGTTAACACAAGCCATGTTATAACTGGAATGATCAGGCGACCAGGCTCTAGTTTGTCAGTGCGGGCGGGCTCCTAGGCCAGCAGCGGTAAATAGGCTCCGCATTGTCTCTCTCTCTCGCTCTCTCTATGGAGGCCAAGGCAAACAGACCGAGGCTTGAGTGTGTGTCGAGCTCTGTGTCACATATGGGTGGTTTGGGGCCTAATGAAAAGCCCAAACCTGCCGCTCTGCAGCGGGACCTGTCATAGTCTGTAGTGCAGAGCAAGAGTGAAACTGCTTCGAGACGTTGGCTGAGAGTGTGTAATATGCATGGCTGTGACTATAGAGCAGTTGAGGCATGGCACAATGTGCTTTGCCACACTTTGTTTTATTATTCTTGTTTTCCGGCTTTATAGTTTTAGTCATTTACATTGTTTCGTCATTTACATTGCATTGACTAATTGTCTGGTAGAGCTGGCTGTATTCTAGCATTCAATATCAAATATTGGCATATGATTTGCCTGAAGACATGCCTGAAGACATTACACATTAACATGTGTAATGTTTTTTTGATTTGATAAGTCTAAAGCCTCTTCCCGACTTCCCCCATCCTGGCAGGGTTTGGCGCGGAAGGACTTTGCGCCGGGCCTGGGCGGCAGCGACACCTGCCACTTCTGCCTGAAGCGGGTGTACATCATGGAGAGGCTGAGCGCCGAGGGCTACTTCTTTCACAGGGAGTGCTTCCGCTGCGCCGTGTGCAGCTGCACCCTGCGCCTGGGCACCCACTCCTTTGACTCGCAGCAGGGTGAGTTTTTGGTTTGTCCTACCGGGGGGTGGGGTTTAAATGTTTTTGGCAAGGGTGTGTCCGCCTTAAAGCGTTGAGTTGGGATGCTTTTACTCGACCTGTTTTTTAACATGCTATTCATCATGTTTTATAATACAGGTTGATTTATAATGCATCTATATCATCCTTTATTGTATGATGCGTATATGTTTTTACTTACTTTATCTACGTTGCTATGTTGTATGTTTTGGCTACCTTATGTTGATTTGAGATTCAATAGATTCATTATATATTTATTTTCAGTGTTATTAGATGCATTATGTATTTATTGTCAGTGTTAATAGATGCATTATGCATTAGTTTTCAGTGTTAATAGATGCATTATGTATTTGTTTTCAGTGTTATTAGATGCATTATGTGTTTGTTTTCAGTGTTATTAGATGCATTATGTGTTTGTTTTCAGTGTTATTAGATGCATTATGTATTTGGTTTCAGTGTTAATGTGTGTGTCATTACAGGGAGTTTCTACTGTAAAAACCACGCACAGCAGCGATTAAGCACTAAACCAGACCAATTCAAGAGGAGAATTGTAAGTCCTTCCACAACATATTTTGAAAACAACTGAATCCTTGTCCAATCCTTAATTAGATTTAAACATGGTTAAATCTGTTCTTAATGTCCCCTTCTCCTGTTTTGTTCCGTGTCCCATTCAGAACCACCACAATCACGTCGGGACATCTTCCACCTCATCATCGCTGTCATCATCAAGGGCCACTAATGGTTACTCAGCAGGGGGCCTCCACGCCCCACCCTCAGGTACCCTGGTTTCCTTGCTAAGGCGGGGCCTGAGTTGGCCGCGGCGCGCCGGCCACGCCGTCTGTGTGTTGCCTGCACGGGTGCTGGGGTGTGTGTGTGAGTCTGCGAGTGCCGTGCGGGCCCACCTGAGCGGCCGCTCAGAAGACTATATGTTCCTGTATGAGCTGCTGAGCCTGGGTCTGCCACTGCTCTGCTCCATGCACCTGGTGCTGGGCCAGATGTACCAGGAGGCCCAGGGGCCGCAGCAGCCATAGTCAGCTGCTGCTGCCAGGCCTCAGTAGGGCTTCAGCCTGTCCTTTTAGTAGGTCTCAGGTTGGCCCACTAACAGAGGGAGGCAAGGCTTACCTTCAGGCCTATGGGGTTTAGTTCACAGAACAAGAAGCCAGAAAGGGGTGTGGAACAATACTTGTTATTGAAGCTGCTGTAGGTAAGATGCGGGAGTTGTAACCAGAGAGAGCAGGATTTTGAAACTATAAGCAACCAAAAAAAAGTGCCCTCCCTCTCTGCTCTCTCCCTCCCTATGTTTCTCCGCTATTGAGAAGTGTTGTATTTCATGCACTAATAGCTGATGGATGTCATTTCTAGCAAATGACACTCAAGTAATAGCTTTTAATCTTACCTACAGCACCTTTTTTTAAAACCGTGTCAATCAAACTGATGTGATGCTAAATTGTGTGTGCTGCATGATATGGGGAACATGACCTAGTTGTTGGACTGTTTGGATGTTTTAACTTATCTGGTTATTTAGGCGTTGTGCACACATCCAGTGTGTCTTTTTCATTTTTATTTAAGTAGTCACACAGCCTCGTCCAAATACAGAGGAGCATCTTTGGTTTTTTTGAAAGTGCTACCAAAGAAAATTCACCTTCTCTAGCAGCCAATCTATATGCAGTCAGACTAGTGTCAATAATCACAAATGCCAAAAAACAAGATTTACAAGTCTATTCCATGGCTTACCAATACGCCTACATAAATACAATTAGACACACAATAAATCTGTTGTTGCATTCATTTACAGATTGCAAGTACAAATCACAGCATACGCAGTATGTGCTGTGTACTCCATTACATTATGCCTGTGGAACTTTTTAGTGCATTTGTGATCGTTGAGCCTACAGCATAATAACTGTGGCTTTGCACAAGTAAAACTAAACTGGATGTACAAATGCAACTCAATGAACAAATAATAATTTGGTTGTTGAGATGAATGTAGTATCCTTGAAGATCAGCTGCTCTTCTGTCTTTAAGTATTGCTTGATGTCCTTTTGTATCCGTTTAATATTGTGTGTAATGAAGTGTTTGTGGCAACCAAAAAGATTGTTTAGTGCATGAGCACTTTAAAGATTAGCACTCAGTGGATTTAGTATTTATTGGGAGTTGCCGTTTCCACAATAGTGTAATTCAAGGAAACACAGCTGCTTTTCCTCAAAGCAAGAACACACTCCTGTGTCAGACAACAGGGTCCCATTTAATGCTGAGAAGAGACATGGGAAGCCTTGGCTTGCTGTACAGGTCAATATCTCTAAAGCTATGCAGATACTGTTGCTTGTTTTTAGTTTTCTGAGCTATGAAACATCTGTGTGGTGGCTATATGGCCTGTGTGGTTGTGCTAGCTCTGCTTGGTGCCTACTCTGCATCCAGACTAACTGAGGTACCTGTTTGTGTTGCAACAGAGATGTGCACTGGAAATGCCAAATCAGTATTTAATTAGTGCTTTTTTTATTGTGACGATGAAGGCTTATTTGAGATTATTCTGCAGACGGTGTATATTCATGAACATGGGAATTAATTCTTTTGTATTCATTCCTAATTATTGCAACTATTATAAGTTACACATCATATTGAAAATAAATACGGTGAAATGCGATACCTCTTGATCTTTACCTGACACCTTGATTTGAGATCAGAATTGACTTCTCAGTTGTATTTAATTTTGTCACGTTTTATTGTACTGTAATAAATTTTAGATTTTTTAAATTGGGAAGTGCAGCAAGTTAAAGCTTTGTAATAATGTCCCCTTTTATCTTTTACATTTCACTCCATTATTTTCCTGTTTCCATTCCTCTATACACTTCTCCATGTTTTTCTCCTGCTCACTTCATTCCATTCAGTCTGTTTCAAGTTTCCAATGCTGCACCCTCTGATTGGCTGATTCACGGCAACAGGGAAGGTGATGATTGGCCTGCTTTGGTCACTTAGCTTCCTGTGTTACTTTTGCATTGGCTGCCTGCCTCCATAGCGCTACCGCCTCCCCTAGACCGAGTCATCTCAAACTGCATGGGTACCAGTGCTGCCATGACGTGTGTGCAATGACGTGTGTGTTGTCCTACAGACCTGGGATCTTGTGTCCCAGAATAGTTTGGAAATCCATTTAGTAATGGGTTGAACATTTGTTACCCCCTCTCCTAACAGTCACGTGAATGTGCTGTGCTAACTCCCGTCTGCCTAACACGCAAGCCAAATCAAACAACTGGATGCCTATTCTTGAGCGATAACTAACCCCTCTGCCCTGTAACTCTCGAACCCACCTGACAGTCTGGTATGTCCCCACGTTTTGTGTGGTGTCTGTCTGTGGTTTTTCCGTCTGTGGTTCCTTCCCTTTCCAGAAGGAGGCCCCGCTCCTCCCCAGCCCCTCTCCAGGTCCCTTTCATGCACCTCCTACTAGGCTCTCTCAGGACAAGCTCAGCCTCGAGCTATTTGCACACCGCTACAGCATTTCTCTTAGCTTTACTTAATTGTTATATATATATTTATATAGATGATTTATTTTTAGCTGTGTCTATATAATAACAAATTCTTAAACTTCCCCTGCCATCCTTGTCATTTTATTTTTGCACGGTTCAGAAACTGTTCATTTCCTCAGTATATTTATTAACGTTGTACTTTTGCAAAAAATAAAAAATGTAATTACTTAAATGACCTGCTTCTTCCTTTGTTACAAATGACCCCGCATTGGTAAAGAATCCACCATCTAAGAGGCATAGGGTCAGGAAAGGTCAGACTCTAGAAGTAGCCCAGTAAAACCTCCCCACCCAGAGAAATCAGAAGCATTTTAACCTTCAACTACATTGCTTTTAACCAACAGCTTTTGTCAAAACGCCTAAACTTAAATGCCACGTGTGCTAAGTTGATCTAACAATCACCCAGAACCTTTATTTCACATTTCTTTATTTTTACAGAATGATTACTTGCTTCTGGCTCATTATATAACTTCACAATTCTGTTGCAGTTTGACTTTTCATCATTTTAAATGGAGACGCACAGCTCACAAGTTTTAGGATATCTCTCTAAAGATGTCAGAGCCAATGCAAAAGCCCAACTCAAATCACACTTGACTTCTTCTCAATCTAAAACCTCATTGATCGTAGATCTGGACTTGATCACATGCTGATTTCTGCTGTCCAGCGAGTTCTTCCTGTGGGGTTTCTTCTGTTCTTCTCCTGCTTACTTGCGTACTACCAGTGGGCCTTTCACTATCCATTTTATTACTGCCTTTTTGTTCTCTTCAACATTTTCTGAGTGGTTGTTATGCAATGGCTGACTCAGCCCTGCACAGGGAGTATTTTTTCACTATTTATTCTTTTCACTGTTTTTTTTGTGTTTTTGTGGGGGGGGTTTTGTGATCAAATGCACTTGTCCAAGTGGAATTACTTCCGGAAATATCTTTACAATGTTGACTACTGTTGACTCTGTGAGTATCCAATAAGAAGTGCATGTGTCGTGCATGGTACCTTATGTATAGCCATACATAACTACTGATGATTACACATCCCTCTGCATTGGAATCAACAAACTAAACGATCCCGGTTTATCTCTGTAATGCACAGATTGATGTTACACAGGGCAGATGGAGAATGCAATGTTTAGTGTATTTTTTTTTGTATTTGACTGTTCAAGAAGCACGACTAGTAATAGCGAAATATTAAGATTGCTCTGAGTGTAATCCAAGTTGTATGTGTGCTGTGTACCTATACCTGTTACTGACCGTTAGACCCATCATCTTCACTTTCAGGTGGGCATGCAAGGTTATTTGTGGTTGCAGGGCAGCGTGCCCAGGAAGGGGTCCCCGGGGCCGGCCCGGGAGCAGGCAAGGCGGAGGACTCATCAGACACCGACGGTCATAAAGGTATCTGGTCCAGAGTCATCTGCCTCTCACTTGTGGTTCTTTTACTAGGATGCAGTATTTATTTATAGCGTAGGTGCTGAACAAATGGGATTTCATTTAATCCCGGCCTCAAAAGCATACATGTAGAATGTGAAACGGCCAATGTGAAGTAACCAACTTTTAACAAACTAAATATCTTCCACACACCAGAATATTTATTGTGGCGTCTCAGCAGAGCCGAGATACATTTTGTAAACACGCGCACACACACACACACACGCGCACACGCACATGCACACGCCTGCGTTAGACACCAGCAACATGTCTGGCTGTTGTTCACCTCTGCAGCTGTACTGTAATGTCCTTGGGAGATACTACGTTAAAAAATGTATAATAATAATACAATCTTAACTGACTCGACGTTTGTTCAGCTTCTCCCCTTTGTTTCTGTGTCCCCCTGTCGGCCCCCTGTTAGACTCCAGCGCCCCCGGCCCAGACAAGACTAGCCGATGGAAGAGGAAGATCCGAGCAGGTGAGCACATCCTCCTCATCTGCGGGGCTGCTGCCAATAGCTCCCAGCGGTATTATGTTATCTATAGATATTATGCTACAGCTGTCTCCAAACCCTGTGCCTGCTTGTGAGTTGGCATCTCCAGAACCAAATGGCCTATAGGGCTTGTACATCACAATGCATCATGGGATTTTTTTGTTGGCGATGCTCCGCCATATTGAGAGGACTCAAGAGAGTTGTAGTGCTTGTAAAATCCTAAAGCGACATAAATATACCGTAACTTAGGCTAATGAAAACATTGTTTTGCCGCGTCTCGCATCATAAACACTGTGGCAGTTTCAAACACAGCAATGTCTCCCCATAATGGCAAATAATTTCACGGTTGATCACTAAACAATGACCAAAAAGTCGGTGTTAAGTAGAAACGTTGGTAATCCTATCGTCTTACTATTGACTTTTAAATGGCTATACTTATTTATCATTATAACTCATCATTTATAACTCGGAGGAGGAAAATGCTGATTCAGTTATTGATGACTAAGAGGACACTGATTATTACCTTCCAGTGGGTTTGGAAATGGCTAAAAAAAATGGTGTCCTTACTATGTAAAAATAACTGAAGTATATACTCTTCAAAGAATCATGGGATTTTTTGTTGGCGATACTCCGCCATATTGAGAGGACTCAAGAGAGTTGTAGTACTTGTAAAATCCTAAATCAATGTAAATATACCGTAACTTAGGCTAATGAAAACATTGTTTTGCCACATCTCGCATGAGAAACGCTGTGGCGGTTTCAAACATAGCATTATCTCCCCATAATGGCAAATCATTTCACGATTAATCACTAAACAATGACCAAAAAAGTCGGTGTGTTCTGTGTGCTTGTGTCGTGTTAAGTAGAAACGTTGGTAATCCTATCGTCTTACTATTGACTTTTAAACCGCTATACTTATTCTGTCAGAATAAGTATAATAATAAGTTCCTCGGAGGAGGAAAATGCTGATTCAGTTATTGATGACTATACTGATTATTACCTTCCAGTGGTTTTGGTAATGGCTAAAAAAATGGTGTCCTTACTATGTAAAAATAACGTAAAGTATGTAGACTCTTCAGAGAGGCGTGACCGGGTGTGGGTAGGAGTGGGAAGCAGGGTGGCCGCACTGTTGCACTGCAACATGTCCAGCACTAGAGGTCAGCACCGTGCCTGTGCGTTAAATCCCTTCTCATGGACTCTGTGCCACTCACATTCCATGGAGGACTATTGTCAAACCATGTCAACACGTTGCACACAAGTATTTATGTCCCTGTGTTGTTTTGCTTTTCGACCAAAACATCTGGTTGTATTGCATTGGTTCTTACTGAATGTCATGTAAGGTTTCATGTTTGTGCCCATTTTCAAATGTACAAATAGATTTGTAAACATAACACACCCCTGTATTTTATCTATTGACGTCGTCCATTATTTTTTCATAAATGTGCTGTAATCATCGCCACTACAATGAATCTTTGTGAAACTCATTTTCTCCTTTATCATCATTTATTCGTTCTAAGAAGTGGCGCAGGCTCTGGGTGTATTTTGATCCTCTCAGGAGACGGGCATCCTTAATAGCCTCAACAGACAAACAGGGAATACATCACTATTACTAGCATCACCATTACTGTTAGTGTTTTAATAGCAATCATCTCTAATTCCACAATTATGTTTCAAAGAAAGTTGAATCATCTTCAAAAAATTGGATGTACATGAGCACTTTTTCAAATGGATCCACGGAGTGGTTTAAATAACGTTATTTGAGATGGCTACAGAACCAAAATGGCTATTATTGTGTTGGTCAGGAAATAGGTCAGAAACCAGATACTTTGAACCTTTTTTTCCTTTTTTTTTCAAAGCCAAATGCAATGCATTCTGGGACCAATCCCTTTTCATGCAGCGTTTGTTTTCCCTCCCCTCACGTCCCTGCAGCCTTCCCGCTGCTCTTTGTTAAGCACCTGCATAGGAGCTGCTCGGAGAAGGACAAAAACAGGCCAGAGTCTGCAGTGCAGAAGCAGTCTATCCTTGAGGAGGAGGATGACGGCGAAGACGACGACCTCTCAGGGGGAAAGCCAAGCGTACGTGCGCAAAAACAGACCAGTCCATATGTTCCATCTGTTGTAAAGACTGGACAGCACACAAATTAATCTCATAAACCATGATAATAATAATAAAAAATCACCACACCAGTACCAATAAAGGGTCAAGATCAATGTTTTTAAGTAACAGGTGCAATGTATTGCAACGTTTGTCTTGGAAGATATTGATTATCTTCAACGACTTTAAACTGGAAGACCTCTGGTTCTTAGGCTCCCAGTGGGAACAGTGGTGGTGGTGCTGATGTCAACGAGACACTGGCAGAGAAGAGGCCACTTAGGAGTGAGAGACGTGAAGAGGAGCCGACACCAGGGGCCTCCTCCAGCCCCAAGAAGCGTCTGATGATGACTACGGCTGAGAAAGAGAAACTTCTAGACTGGGACCTGCCGCCCTCGCCTGTCACCGCTCCGCACGGCGTCCACATCAGGAACGCAGCGCACTTTAAAGACCAGGTGGGTTACCTCGCTTTACATGAGCTGTGGTCCATTGTTACATTTACAGATGCTTACAAGACTTACAAGGTAGGCTGAGAACAATCAAAGTTGAGAGAGTTCAGAGTTGCAATAGCTACAGAAAAGTGGAGCTGCACAAACTTTTTTCAAAAATGCAATTGAAGCGAGTGCAGAGTAGTTACCGGAATCCGAAATACAAGGTTAGTCATTTAATTTATTCATTGTTTTCCTATTATTCAGTTTTATATTAGTTGTACTGTGAATAGTGACTGTAGTCACTAAGGGCTTTCTAAATTCTACAAAATTCTACAACAATGGTACAGCTCAACAAAGTGTGTTCTAGTCAGCCTTTCTCTACCACTAACCAAAAAGTACCTCAAACCGCCCACACTGTCATTATTTTCAATGATTAATTTTGGTATGTGGGAACCTGACCATCTTGACACATACACAAGTTGGCTAGGGCTTGTGTATGTGGACGATTTTCATAGTCTCATACTCATGACCAGGTCAACCTGTCTAAATAAAGGAGAAAAAAAAGAAAGAAAAATAATTCGATTCATCTACCATCATTTATTCGATTGATCGATTTGGTTTAGAAAATGTCACAAATAATAGCAAATGTCATCACAAGTTAGTCTTTAGTGAGTTTATCTGATAAGCAGCCAGGAAAAACTGAAGTATTCATTTTGTAATGATCCATGAAACATTTTTTGGTAACGCTTTATATTAAGGTCCTTGTAATTACCATTAATTAATAGGTAATAAGGCCCTTGTAAGTCCTTACAAGATGCTTATTAACATTAGTGTGTGTTTATAAGCCTATATAAGTGTTAATAATGGCATTATAATACAGTTAATAGCAGGCTATAACACATTTAAGCGCTTATAAGAAACTTGTTAACAGTTTGCAAATGCTTAAGAACATTAATAAAAGCCTCATGAGTATCTTATAATTGTTCATAATAGCATTACAAACACCCATAACCCACCCATTACGTCTTTGCCATGCCTTTATTAATCTTCTTTTGTTTGCTTATTGATATTAAAATATACTTTATTGCTCATCTATTATAAGTTAACTATGCACTTGTTAACAGTTAACTATGCTTTTTGCAGCTACCGGATCTAAAGCGAGAACAATGCCTTATTAAGGCTAATACATTATTTATTATGCATTATTATGCCTTTAAGAATCTTTTTTTTTTTGCTTTACTAAAATAAAATATACTTTATTATGCCGTTATTATTAGTTAACAATGCACTTGTTAACAGTTAACTATGCTTTTTGCAGCTTCCGTTTTTTTTTCTTCCCATTATATCAGCCTTGACCACATTCTAGATGTGGAGGTTGTGAAAATCATTAACCAGTAATTAACACATAATGAAATATTTATTAGACTAGAATACTAGTGCTAGATAATCACAAATCAGCAAAAGTGCACAAGTGAGATGCTCCAGGAAGAGGTGGGTCTTCAGATGTTTCTTGAAGGTGTAACCTTGACTTTCAGTGACACAGTTTGTGCTCTACTATACACCATGAATCATTATAAACAGAGGACAACGTAACAAAGACATTGTGTTCGCCATCCGTGTATTTGAACCAACATCAGGTACCAGCTACAGCCACATCAAAGGCTGACCCGTCCCAGACAGACGGAGACCGGGTCGGGGATCCCGTCTCAGACCAGACCCCCGCCTCGCCTCTCTCCACCTTTCAGTTCTTTGCCAACTCCATCAGGAAGTCCTTCAGTGGAAACAGGTTGTCCAACAACTCCAACCCTGCCACCGCAGTCATCATGTGTGTATCGAGACATTACATTGTCCCGCTTATTACACGGCTACTTACAATAGCATCCATAGCAACAGTCTTTTACTCATAGCAGCAGTCCTGCTATTCAGAAATAACAGGCCGTAGAATGCTGTAATTTTTAAAATTTACCAATCTCAATCGAGCATTCAACAAAGCCGTGTAATAAAAATGTGTAGTTAATAATAATATCATTCTTTCTCATGCATCTGTTTATGAGTCTATTCTATTCTGCCTCACCAGCAGCAGACCCGACGGCCCCCGTAAGCCGAGGCCCACCTCGGAGGGATCCTTCAGCTTCAATAGCCTCTTTGGCCTGGGTCCTACAGAGTCCTCCAGGGAGCCCCAGCCTGGGCAGCCCCAGCAGGAGCCTGGGAAGGATCTCCCGGCGGTGCTGCGGAGGCTGTCCCTGGTGGGCCGGCGTGGTTCTGCCGAGGGGGCGTTCTCCGACGACATGGCCACGCTGCCCCCCCGCAGGAGGGTCAACTTCTTCTCCTCCCTGCGCCTCAGGAAGAGGGAGGCGTCCGAGGGCGAGGCGGCGGCGGCGGCGGAGACGCAGGCGGACGGACAAGACAGGATCAGGACCATCCTCGCCAACCTTCGGAACAAAGGTCAGTAATATCAGTAGATGGGGAGGGGGGGGTGGGGGGGGGGGGGAGGGTGTGGACAGTGGCATTAATGTGTATTTTATTTATTTGTTTTATCTGTCTAGCCTCTAGTCAGCAGCACCTGGAAGAAGAGTCATTCTCCAGTGGCGATGAGGATCAACACCAATCAGGCAATCAGAGGGTGAGGGGTAGATCTTGACTGCAAATGTTTGGAATACAGGAAACACACACACACACATATTCATCTCTCTCTCTCTCTCTCCCTCTTTCTCTCGCTCCCTCTCACTCCCTCTTTCTCTCTCTCTCTCTCGCTTCCTCTTTCTCACTCTCACTCTCTTTGTCTCCATCTGTTTCCCTCTCTCCCAGGTGAGTCCGGACAGACTGCGGAGGCGGCAAGAGAAGACTGTGGCCCAGCAGGCTAAAAGAGAGCAGCTGAAGAGACTCCACAGAGCTCAGGTACTGTAACAGAGCATCCGATACAAGAGCTCTACTCTAGTGTCCAATACAGGAGCTCTACTATAGCATCCAATACAAGAGCTCTACTATAGCATCCAATACAAGAGCTCTACTATAGCATCCAATACAAGAGCTCTACTATAGCATCCAATACAAGAGCTCTACTATAGCATCCAATACAAGAGCTCTACTATAGCATCCGATACAAGAGCTCTACTATAGCATCCAATACAAGAGCTCTACTATAGCATCCAATACATGAACTCTACTATAGCATTCAACATAGGTATTGTAATAAGTCATCCCATATGGGTACTTTGTGGGATGATTACTGTCCAATACAATACAATATAACACAGGTATTGTAATTATACTATCCAATACAAGTACTACATTATTCAATACGGAAACCGTACAATTATATCCAATACAGGCGCAGTACTACATTAGCTGGCTATAAAGGTACTATGCTATTAGAAGGGAACTGTCACGCTTGGCTATATTTTTATATAAGGGAGTACTGCTTCAGACGCATGCAGTGAAAAAATCGCGGTCTGCAACATCATCTCGGTTTCTGCCAAAATAAATCTTTGTTTTGAATCGGACCAATTCAGAACATAACTCCCAGACCAACGATGGCAATGTTCCAACACAAACTGAGTTTGTGTTGCAGATTGCGATATTTTCACAACGCGTATGAAGCAAGACTCTCTACTATGGTAGAAAATAGCCGGGCACAACGGTTCCCCTTTAACGTCCGATACAGGAACTGTGCTATTCAGATCACTCAGTGTTTAATGGAAATGAAGATGGATGAATGATCTTTGAGTGCATGACTAGTACTGATGATACAGTGTCCTGTATTGTTTCCTACTCTTTTGTATACCAACCCTGAAAATCACCTGTTGCTTCAATGTGATTCACTGTTCATTTCATGTCCTACTTTAGCTAACGTAATGTGTTTTTTCTTTGATGTCCGTTGCCCAGGCGATCCAGAGGCACCTGGAGGAGGTGGGCGAGAGACAGAGAGTGGTGGAGGAGAGAGGAGTGGCCATAGAGAAGAGCCTTCGGGGAGAAACTGGTAAATCACACAAATAGACCGTCTCACAAACACTGTAAAGACATGCAGGCAAACACACGCACACACACACACACATGCATGAATACACACACACACACTCCCAGAAGGGAAACAAGGATTTATATTCTTCATCAATACTATATGAGAGTGAGGTCAACTTGGAAAGTGTGTGTGTGTGTGTGTGTGTGTGTGTGTGTGTGTGTGTGTGTGTGTGTGTGTGTGTGTGTGTGTGTGTGTGTGTGTGTGTGTGTGTGTGTGTGTGTGTGTGTGTGTGTGTGTGTGTGTGTGTGTGCATGTGTGTTTGTATGTGTGTGCGTGTATGCCCCTATTAAACACATCTGTTACTCTTGGCTTCCATGTCTCCTTTCATTCCACTCTGCTCCTCCATATCCCCCTTTCATGAGTTCCTCCTCAACCCTATCTTACCAAACCCTCTCCTGTCCATTTCCCTCTTTCTCCACCTCTAAACATGACTCCCTGCCACCAGCCATTGTTCTCTCGCTCCATCCCCTCATTCTTGTCATCTCTCGCTCTCTCTCTCCATTCTTTGTCTACTGCCGCCTGTTTCTTCCACTCACCCATTCTGACCTCTCTGCTTCCTCTCCAGATTCTCTTTCTCTTTGTTTTGTTATTTGTTTCGTTCTTTCTTTATTTCGTTTGTTCTTTCTTTCTTTCGTTCTTTCTTTCGTTCTTTCTTTTTTTCGTTTGTTCTTTCTTTCTTTCTTTCTTTCTTTGCTGCCTGTTTCTTCCACTCACCTATTCTGACCTCCGCTTCCCCTCTGAACTCTCACTCACTCACTCACTCACTCACTCACTCACTCACTCACTCACTCACTCACTCACTCACTCACTCACTCCCCAGGGGAGACCCACCAGGCGGATGAAGAGGTGGAGAGCCAACTCCACCAGTCCTGGTTCAACCTGGTGTTGGAGAAGAACCGACTGGCCCGCGACGAGTCTGAGCTCATGATCTTGTAAGTAATTCTCAAAATTACAAACGTATTACGAGCATGTCTTTTCTACCAGGTTTCAAAACTGTATTGTCCATATGTAGGTCGGATCAAACTCAATAAAAACAAAACAATAAAAACAACAATAAAAAAACAACAATACCGCAGATGTAGACAACAAACAGAAAGCGGTTAAAATGAAAGACAGGGCATTAGCCACAATGGATGAGGGTTTGGGGCCGGTATGAATCAGTGTTTCTCAAATGGGGGTCGGCGTACCTCTAAGGGGGGGTACGATTGCAGGGGGTACTTTGAACATCCCTAAAAATGTCTCCTTTTTGTTGTTTTAATATTGGTGATGAACAATGTTAAAATAATGCCACCTTAATGGGTCAGGGCCCAGTTTCCCGATAACGATGTACGATCCATCTTACGATGCTTCTTACGAATCATCTTTCGAACGATCGTTATTTTTTTCCGTGCGTTTCCCGAAACTCCTCTTAACATGAACGCGCGTGCACAGATCTAACGATCGATCGTAGCCTCGTACCTGTCCACTGACACGGTGCTGAAATACATATTATACCGTGGTCTGGGTGAATACTCGATTCTGATTGGCTGGAGGGTGTAGGTTGAAAAGTACACCTAAGACGTTGACGCTATGAAGACGCTATGGCCACGTTGCTTGGCCACGCCTGCATACGGAAGATATTAAATAGTCCGCTCAACTTGTAAAAAAAAAAAAAACTCACGATTTTAACTCTAAAACACATTCAAGTATTATTAATGGATTAAATATTTCTTTCTTTCGTAAGTGACCGGTATAAGCGGGATAATGCCCTTCGAGGTGTCCATTAACAGAACCGTCCTCCGCGGTTCACGCCTCCGCGTCGTCCATTCATTTCTGTTAATATTTAATCAATTAATAATACTTTAATGTGTTTTAGAGTTACAATCGTGAGGGTTTTTTTATTTTTATAAGTCGCGCGGACTATTTCATATCTCCCGTATGCAGGCGTTGCCAAGCAACGTGGCCATAGCGTCTTCATAGCGTCAACGTCTTTCCTAGGTGTACATCAAAGATAAGATTATAGAGCTCCGCTCTATAATCTTCAGCCAATCAGAATCGAGTATTCACCCAGACCATGGTGTAACATAGACTAAGCTGTATAGCCTATCGTAACTTTAGCGTCACCAGCTGGACATTCAGTGGTATTGGATGTGTTAAGACGCTCGTAGCGCTACGAGTACCCCTGGAGCTCTCGTTCGCTACGAGCGTCTTAACGACGGTCGTTACGCAACGATGCTTTCGGGAAACGGTGTGAAAACTGTCTGATGGTCGTACGACGAACTTAACGAACCACTTAGGCTAACGACGCTTTCGGGAAACTGGGCCCAGGTTTAACAGCACATTGTTGTGTTTCCTGTACACCAGCGCTCAGGAGCTGGAACTGCAGGACACACAGTGTCGCCTACAGCAGGATCTACGACGCAGGATGGCCATAGAAGGTATGACACACACACACACACACATTGTCGTCTCAGAGGTCCCCATCATCTCCCAAGTCCCCAACACAGAAATCGCTGTCTTCCAGAAAGAAAGACACACACACACACAAACTTCTCTTTTGGTGACGTTGTTGCGCTAACGCTGTGTCTCCCTCCAGACACGAGGAAGAGTGCGTCTGAGCTGCAGGGGGAGCAGGAGCTGCTGTCTGAGATCATGCGGACGGTGGAGCAACGGGACACCCTGGTGTCGCTCCTGGACGAGCAGCGTCTCAGGGAGAAGGATGAGGACAGGGACCTGGAGCGCCTGTCCAGGGGCTACGAGCTCCACTGGAGCCCCGGCCAGAGTCTGGGCTGGTGGGACAATCTGGAGGGCTCGGGGTCAGACGGCCAGCCAGACATGGTGGGCTAGTCTGGGGGAGGCTCAGCCCTCTTTATATCCTTGTGTGAATTGTATCAATGTTCTTATTTTACCCCAGTTGTGCCCTGCAACACTAAACCCTAAGATGCGTTTCTCCCACCAACGGTGTTTATTCAAATTCTCTTCACAAAGAGGTTGTCTTTAGCAGCAATGCAACTGTGTGTGTGTGGAGGAATAGAATGGGTTTTTTTATTCGGAGTGAGCTAATGGCTGCCTCAAAATCTAAAGACTGCTGACTTCTAGCTGCTGTTATCAGCTACCGTTCACCTGCCAAGATGACTCTTAATGACAGACTTAATGTGAGACGAATTTGGTGTGAGACGCATTGCTTTACTGACCACACATTTGCATACCTCATAAACAAACTGACCTAGTCGATATACACTGTGTCATAGTGACTCAATCAACCAGCAATCAGCGTGATACTTGGTCCCACTGTATGTTCTGCCACATAGATTTCTATTCACCCAGCATATTCAAATTGGGGTTGGGGGGTTTTGCACAGTGGTGTAAAGGTTTTCATTTGTGTCGTTAAACACTGAAGTGGTACCAATGTTCTCACTCACTCATTTGTTTTAATCCATGTTTTGATTGATGTTTTTTTAACAATTCAACACACACACACACACACACACAAACATGAAAAATGTGAGTTGAAAAGACAGAACACACTGAACTTCAAAACCATCAAGGACAGAAAATCCTCTCACTGCAGTCATGTCCTGGTCTGTGGTTACTGCAAAATAACCTAATCTGTTATGATGATATTGTGTTGATTGTTTTGTTTATTTATTAAACTTACCTGTGACGAGTTATGAATAGACACTGATTCACCCTGGATCAAACTTGAGAATGGCATTAATAGTCAAATTAAGTGAACATATTTGTTGGTATGCGTGTGGTTGTATGCTACAATAACAGTTTTATGAGTGTTGTCTAATTTAATTATTTAATAAAATGTGAATTTTAAAATCCTTTTCATTTTCTTTATAACTTACCATTTGCATCCGTGTGTTTAGAATTGATCAATTCTACATAGCATTTACCTATTTAAAATTTCTGATTCATTTATTTTTCCATGAGAAATACAGGGATTTGTCAACATTGTTTTCCTTGTTGGAAGTGTGTGTGTGTGTGTGTGTGTGTGTGTATAAAATTATTTAAAATATATATATATATATATTATATATTAAATATATTTTTTTATATATTTTTTTAAGTGTATATATATATATGTATTTATATTTTTATATATATATACAATTATGTAAAATTATTTAAAAAATTATTTAAAAAAATAATATATATTTTTATTATTATTTTTAAATGTATATATATTTTTGCTGTTAGTGTTTTTTTTTCCTAGGCCACAGACTCGAGCATGATGATAGCACATGATCCCAGCCAGCAACAAACGTATTATAAAATCACTATTACCACTGTTGTGGCCGACATAATTTCCCCCCAACGCAACGTAATTACATTAACAATAACACACAATGCAATGAGAAACGTGTGGTAACGTGTCCCCCCCCCCCCGTCCTGCTCCTGGGGGCGGGACTGGAATGCGATGAACTCCGTCCAAAATGACTGGAATTCCGTTTCCGCTTTAGGGAGTGGACACTGATTTCACGTCTCGCTGCGGCCCCAAGGAAAACTTTTTACTTTCTAGCTATTAAACTCCCGTAAAAAGTTGACCTGTGCGCCGCCGCGACCGGGATAAAGTTCACCGATGGCGTCGTCGCCGCAGAAGTCGCCGTCCTCCCCCAAGTCGCCCACCCCGAAGTCGCCGTCGTCCCGGAAGAAAGATGATTCGTTCCTGGGGAAACTTGGAGGGACTTTGGCGAGAAGGAAAAAAGCCAAGGAAGGTAAAATATGTTTTCGCCGAGGAGTCCGGAAGTGCTCGGAAAAAAGTTACAAATGTTACTGTGATGATGATGATGATGATGATGATGATGATGGGGGGGGGAAACACACATTCCCGTTATTATTTGTTATTACCGTTATTATTTGTTATTACCGAGCGCCGCATGTCATTACTTGTATCGCAAATAATTCATTTGCGCAACGGACGCTAAAAGATTCGTCTTACGTTATCTTTTTTTCTTCTTTTTTTTTTTTTTTAACGCAGACGTACATACGGGTTACTGAAGTGCTGCTGCGCTTCTAACGTAAACATCAGCCTCCCCCCTCCCTCCCTCCTCCCCCCCCTCCATCCAGCGCAGCCGCTGTCTCCATGTAGGGTATTGACTCCCTGTACTGCCATAACTGAGGGGTGACATGAGGGTAAACACAGGCCCTCTGTCTTATAGTAGTAGTAGTAGTAGTAGTATAGTATGGCTCTTTTGAGTCCCCAAGATCAGAAATGTCACTCTTAAGTCCTTTTAATTTCTTTCATGATGAATTGTGCAGTTGCAATCTTAGAAAAATGGAGACCGCCGCGGTAATGTGTGGCGTTTTTGGCACAGTTTGTCCTTTTTGTTGAATCACGGCGAAAGAAAAAAAAAAAAAATCTTTTTTTGAACAAGCGGCATGTCCATTTGCTGGCCCCATTTTGATTAATATGTCTATTGCGATTGCGGTTGGACAGCATGACATGGGCCCCTTGTCCAGGCTTTTATTGTGGTATGAGTTGTTCTTGTCATTCCAGATTGTATTCACCAGCTGAGCCCGGTTTTATGCGTCCATCCCCCCCCCCCCCCCCCCCCATACACACACACACACCCATCTGAAGCAGCGCGCATACACCAAATCACATTACATGGCCTTTTATTTTTTTCCTCTGGACTGTGTTTCGACAGACGGCCGGCGAGTGCATGTGACATACACATACACAACATCAAACACAAAGAGCCGCGTGCATAGTGTACAGACGCCTGTGATTTAATGGAAACCCTAGGCTGGAGCCCTTTTGTGTTGGCCATTAATTACATTTAGGTTCCCGGTGACGTTTATGACACAGGTGGCTGTAGAGAGAGACAGTGAATAGAGGGGAGGCGGGGGGGGGAGGGCGGGGGGGGGGGGGGGGGGTTGCTTAGAATAAGACAACCGATTGGCTGGGGAGTGAGAAATGAGAGAGGGGTGGGGATGTAGGGGGGTGGAAGTGGAAGAAAAGGAGATGAAAGATGTAACGATGGGGGAGATGATGAAAGGAGGGAGGGAGAGGGAGGGAGGGAGGGGGGGGGGGGGCTCATTTATCCACAGTACGTCATGATGTCAGAGACTGTCGTGGACGCCACACACACACACACACACACACTGACACGCACACAGCTGCTGACGTTACAGTACAGCGTTGAAACTCGCCATGCCCTAATGCAGGGTGGACCCGTATGTAACGTTACGTTGTTTGTTAAAATAGTGTATCCAATCAGAGCTCCTCCTGAGTCTCTGCTGCTCGCCCTGGCAGGAGAGGGAGGGAGGGAGGGAGGGAGGGAGGGAGGGAGAGGGAGAGAGACAGACAGACAGAGAGAGTGTTACAGGTGTTATTGTTATAGTGGGGTTTTTTCCCCACTTGTTGCTTTGAACGTTGGGCTCGTCTTTGACTCTTCCCCAGGGTCACATGCTCATTTTACAGCACTGGGGTTCCTGATGGTGGAGATGGGCACCACGGTATAGTGAGTGACCTGCGCATTTCAGTCACTCATGATTCAAGTTTGTTGATGTACAAAATTGTGCATATATTTTGTAGGATATCAATAGGTACGTCCTAAAAATCTGGCGTATAAACTCGTACGCCCCAAATTTCTAATTCTGCTTTTACTTTCTCATCTCTGTGGTTAACTCACCCGTTCTCCTCCTATACAACAAACAAGGTTTTTGAAATGATGTTGGCCCCAGAATATCGGCAAGAACACAGGCCTGAAAGAACCACCTCAGCCGCCAGCGGCGAGGCTGTACTTGGCAGCATGCAGCATGTCACTGATCTCACTCACCTGCTGGAGATCCGTCTTCACAAAACAAACCTCCCAGAAATCTCACTAGGGAGCTTAAAACTATGGCAATATGAGAAACGCACACACACACACACACACACACACACACACACACACACTGATGTGTGTGTGTGTGTGTGTGTGTGTGTGTGTGCCATAACCCTCCTCAACATCCTCTTCCATGCCTTGTTTTGTATAATTAATTAAGTGCATTACAGGAGAAACTCAAAGCAGGGTGCACAGCAGGGGCTTGCGGGGCAGAAGGCAAAGGGAGTTGACGCCACCCCTTGTCGGAGGGGATATTGGATCTAACAGACTCTGTTAGTGGTGTTTTCATGGTGTGAAATTCTAGTTGATTTCTTTAGTTTTTTATTTCAAGGGAAAAGACTGCACTGGGGTTCTGAATGTGTTATAATGTTCTCTGTTCATGAACCCTCACTGAGGATCAATTGTGTGTGTGTGTGTGCTCTTGCCATGTCACACACACACTTAAGGATGGTGTTGATTAAAAGGATGCTCTCCTGGGAGGTGAATTTGCAGGGATGTTCACACACCACGCTCCGTATAGAAGTGCAAACAGACACAAGCTGATTCGACAAACCCCTGAAGCCTCTTCTGGAAGCTCCATGGACACACACACACACACACAGTATATATATATATATATATATATATATATATATATATATATATATATATATAGGCAGAGAGATGGCGGCTATGTGTCAAGCCTCCTCAGGTGTCAGCCACACTGTGAGGAATAGCATCATTGGCTCTTTCAGACCCTGCTGCGATGCAGGAAGCAACTGCAGAGGAAAATAACTATCGATTTCGTACCACAATCACGATTTGAAGACAGGCTGTTTTTAAATCCCAGAAGTTGCATCTTTTGTTCATTTCATAGTTGAATGGCATGAGTGACATGCCACCTATGTATTTCAGATTTAGCCATAATTCATTTTATTTGAACCTTGCATGGAGAACAGAAGCTGGTTGCAAAATATAGAACTCCTTGCTATGTATTTATGTATTTAATTCACACACAACAGGATATGGACCTGACGATATTAACATCAACCTATTGTGTTGACTGTAGACGAGTTCACTCTCTGCATCGGTTCGTGTGGGACTTACATCAGGTTTAAAATCACAGTTATATGACAAGCTTTTATTCACCCAAGGTTAAGTTAGACCTTTGAAAATCAAACCAAATGCCCTTGAGTGAAACTATTTTTCCTGTGTTGGCAACCTGCAAATTATTATATTATTTTATTTTGTTTTGGAGCTTGGTGATGCATTTGTGTCATAAAATGATCGATAGATATTTAGGCTGGAATTGTATTATGTGACCTGGTCTTAAAGGCTTCATTACATTTGGGGTCATTTGAATTTAATGTTTTTTAATTGTTGAAAAAAACATTGAATAGCCATGTTAAGTTAATAAAGAGCTAAAACAGCCATATTTCATTTTGTCAATCATGAGCGTGTGTAATCGCATGCACATGCATATTTAATTGTGTCAATATCACATAGGTAAGTGTGTGTTTGTCTGTATGCACACATGTATGTGAGACGAGACGAGTGCATGTGTTCCTATCCACGTGATGCCTCCTCTGTGTAGTGAAAAAGGCATGAAGTTTGTTTGACTTCTTCTTCTCTTCCAGTGTCTGAGCTTCAGGAGGAGGGGATTAATGCCATCAATCATCCTCTCAGCCCCTCCCACTATGAGCTGGATCCTGAGGACACCATGCTAGGTATTACCAGCAACTGGCCAGTACTTCCATTCAAATCTTAGCGGGCGGCTTAGCAGGGTGTTCTGCTAAGATCTGGGCAATAATTCAATATTATCGTTAATCGCCTTTGAGTGGTATTGTATCATCATGAAATAAAGATACCGACTTATTGGGATACCTAGTTTTCTAGTCTAAATGGATTATGATGAGAAGATATGCCCTTAAAATGATCAAATATGAGCTTTGAAATGTCAGTGAGAAAGGAAAACTGGTTTTAGTCCAATATCATACTTTAAATTTCCATATGTAATGACCCTCCAATGTAATGACCCTCAGCTAGGCTGTTAAGAATGGTATTTTAAATGAATACGCATATCGTGATATTTATCGATATTGTGTACAATTCCTCATAATTATCATGATAATGCATGTTTCCATATGGCCAAGCCCTACATTCACAGTCTTCCTGTCTGATCTTAACTCTTGTGTCATTTCCCAGAGGAGAATGAAGTGCGCACCATGGTGGATCCGAACTCCAAGAACGACCGCAAGCTACAGGAACTCATAAAGGTCAGTCTGATGTTCAGCAGGGGGGATGAACCTCACCCCCAGTTGCTCTGCATTCATGCATACATGGATGCTTTAGTTGCAGTCAGTCTCATCCTTAGTTCTTACCGAGTACAGCATGGACATTCAAAACGCATATTCACAAAACATAAACATTGAAAATCTTGTAGACTATACAGTCTGTAGATTTGTTTTAAGCCGAACCCCAAATGTGTCTACTTCTTGACAGGATGCGAAGTATCCAGTTGTTGTTCGTACTGTGGATGTTTGTCATTTTTTGCCCAGGTATTGATTGACTGGATTAATGACGTATTGGTGGGAGAGAGGATCATCGTGAAGGACCTGGCGGAAGACTTGTATGATGGACAGGTCCTGCAGAAACTCTTTGGTAGGAGACGCATAGACCAGTGGTTCTCAAACTATTTTATACTTTTTACTAATGTACCCCCTCTCAGGTATTTTTTTCAGCGAAATATCCCTTTCACCAGCACATTACATTTTGGGGAGAAAAATGATATATAAATGTATGAGCATGTTATTTTGTGTAAACCTGAACGTTACATGAGTGGTGCAAATACTTGAGTGAGTTGTGTCATGCATTGGAAAGATTTACCAAACTTGTATCTAAGTATTCAGATTTTACTTAATTTTATTATGGTGCTATTCAGGAATTCATGAAGGTGTCATTATTTTCCAGTTGTTCATAACCTATATAAAAAAAAAACAAGAAGACCATTTTTTTAAATGTTCCCAGTACCCCCTGCAATCCTTCTAGGGGTGCGCGTACCCCCATTTGAGAAGCACTAACATAGACAACGTCAAGACACGTTCGGCTTCAGTGGCACTTCTTCTCAGCGTTAAGTTGACGTGTGTCATGGAGCAACAGGTGTCACCCTGGGTAAACCTCGCCCCCGATGCTATCTGGCTTGGCGGTGAGAGTGTTCGTCTTTCTGGTTTGTCGCGGTGTGGCGACTGAGTGAACCGCCATTTACAAGTGTGCATTCTCCACGTCCTTGTTGGCTCACAGAGAAGTTGGAGGGCGAGAAGCTGAACGTGGCGGAGGTGACGCAGTCGGAGATCGCCCAGAAACAGAAACTCCAGACGGTTCTGGAGCGCATCAACGACTCTCTCAAGCTGTCCACCCGTAGCATCCGCTGGAACGTTGACTGTAAGACCCCCCCCCTTGCTTATTCGATTTAAATCAACTAACTGACAATACCTTTACTACTACTACTACTACTATTACTACTACTGCTACTTTACTACTGTGAACCAGGTCTGCCTTCCAGCAGGGCATTATGTCAAGGTATATAAATAAAATGTCTTATTTCTATCTTGCCTGGCTTGCTCGAGCCAGGTAGACTCTAAGCTCACCCTGCAAATTAAATCAAAATGCTTGGCATTTAAAAAATGGCTAAATGAATGAATGTAATTTATTGTGGGAGAAGTCAAGTGCAGGAAAGTCAAATTACATTTGTTTCAGGAAAATCCGAACCACTTTGAAATTCCTCCTTGTGTAAAAGCTTCTCTTTAAAATGGGATCTGAGCAGTGCTTTCCAAAAGGGAAGAGGACTACAAAGTGCTGTGAATAGCGAGGAATGTAATTGATTTTGCGAGACATTCTACTCAATTAAGTTTTTGCTTTGCTTTCCCTACCCTAGTCAAAAGCCTCATGGCAACCTACCTTCACCTCCATGTAACTCATTAAACGAGTTGGGTTCTTTGGACTTAGGTTCCCTCGGCCACCGACAATCCAATAGGCTTCCTAAAAAGCTTTTAGTCCGCTCTCTGTTAATTTGCTGTTACCAGTGGGCACAATCAGAGGCTGATTCTGGTCACTTAATTGATCGTTGTTGTTTTGCCTCTTGCGGTTCTAATATTCCATATACAATGTTCTGACTAAATAGCATACTACACAAGACCGCGCCATCGTAATTCCTCTCTCTCTTTCATTATGCACGCACCCACGCGGCACACATACACACATTACCTTGCCTTGCCATGTATTTCCTGAAAGCACTAGGCAGGGACAATTAGCAGTGTATGGTATGTGCAGATTAAACTTTACCGTACAAGGCTGCAGAGTACTGTATAAAAAACCTTGGGAAGAAATTGCATATTTTAAGCCATTGTATTTTTTGCCTTGTAAAATATTTTAAATATTCCAATATTTATGTAGGCCATTATTTTTAAATGGCATACAAGCAAAATGAAGGTCCCATCTGTCTGGACTGGAAGACCTTGTAGATTTTATAGAAGTGGGTCATAGAGCTTGTCCCCCCCCTTCCTCCACAGCTGTCCATGCCAAGAGCATCGTTGCCATCCTGCACCTGCTGGTGGCGCTGTCCCAACACTTCCGTGCTCCGATCCGACTGCCCGACCATGTCTCCATTCAAGTAGTGGTCGTCCAGGTGGGTTTGGCATGTTCCCTGGAATGTGCTGCTTGCTTGTCCACAGTCATTTTGGAAGTGCGTGTGTGTGTGTGCGGGTGCGTGCCCGTGCGCGTGCACGTGCATGCGTATGAATGACAGTTGCTGGCATCTTGTTTTACGTCATGGGCGCAATGAAATGTCGGTTTTTGAATATTTCCCCTGTATTTGTCCACATGTTTGCTGACGACCATCATGTCCAACCACATTGTATTGTATTGCCTTTGCTTTTCCTCAGAAAAGAGAGGGGATTCTTCAGTCCCGGCAGGTGCAAGAGGAAATCACTGGAAACACAGAGTAAGTCTGCCTGCCGTGCGTGCATTCCTAGCACTGCGGATGGAAATGGATTTGTTATGTCCCTTTTGTTGCGTCTCTGTAATCCTGACTGGCTGGAAACGCCAATACTCCGATAGAGCACTCGCACGTTGAATACCCTGCCTACCTGAAACTGACGTCCATTATGGTCAACACATTTTTCTTCTGTCTTGTGGAACAACTTTAGTGCAATAAGCAACTAACCAGCAATTGTGTAAGAAGACGTGGCCTGATGGCACACTTGCCAAGTGCAAGCATTAGACAATTGAGGGAACGCACACACATACACACACACCTTTCTCTTTGCGGCGGTCCTGCAGGCTGACAGCAGCAGCTGTGCAGATAAACTCAGGCCAACACGCACACGCACACCCAATCACACATTTTGTCATGGTAGATAGACATGCCATGTTAATAATTCAAACACACAAACACACACACACACACACTGTCACACTGGCAAATCAGCTGTTACCACACGATCGAGGCCTCTGCCCAGGCGTGCCTGCCTCTGCCATCCCAGATTATGTGTGTGTGTGTGTGTGTGTGTGTGTGTGTGTGTGTGTGTGTGTGTCTGTGTGTGTGTGTGTGTGTGTGTGTGTGTGTGTGTGTGTGTAGGCTCTTGCCATGTCTTGCTGGCCTGTTCATTGTGATATCCCTTCCTCTGGGCCACTTAAAGCCCAACATTCCCTACACTCCAAGCCACCTGACCACCCCAAACCCCACTCCAAACCATAATATCCCGGCATAATCCAACAAAAACAATGCTAAAAATGGACAGCCTTTTTCCGCCAAATGAGACATTACACAAACATGTAATCTTCTTACAACAAACTCACGCTGAGCAGTTTTCAATATGTTGAGATGACGGCAACATGCTACTTTAAGTGGCCTTACTGCCAGTATGCGGATGACAATAATGGTGATTATGTCATATATTATGCCCCATATATCCCTATTGTTTTCCAAGTGGGCAATACACAAGGCATTGCCCTCTATTGTAACTGACATGATAATGTCCCAGGACAGTCTCATTGTCCACTGTCATTCCTCTGAAAGGTGCTGCTCATTCCCAGCATTCCTCTGCGGTTGAATTGGAAGCATTTTCCTTCAGGAGGAACAGAAATCAAAGAGTGTGAGATTTTCCATTAGTGCAAATGGTCCCTTTGCATTTGATTTAGCTGATATGTCCTTGTCTCTCTCTCTCTCTCCTCTCTCTCTCTCCTCCCCCCCCCCCTCCCCTGCCATGTTCCTTCTCTTGATGGATATCTTCTGTCCCAGGGCTTTCTCTGGAAGACATGGTATGTTTTGTATGTTTTGTTTTATTTAAAAGGACACTATATGCTTTCATTAATATTTTTTTATTATAATTTTCATGGCTAATAAATCAATATAACATTTTGTACGAAATGTTGTTGTGTCTGTAGAACGTGATGCTTTTGACACCTTGTTCGACCATGCTCCAGATAAGCTGAATGTTGTCAAAAAGGTATAATCTCACGTTTGTTTTTTGTGTTTTTTGCATGTGCCATGATGCTGCCAGCTTTCTGTAATTCAGTGTAAAACTCAATGGACCTTATTCACCTAGCGGCCATCTTCCCCATTCAGTTCCCCCACCTAGCTAGTGTTTGGAACCAAGATGGCCGCTAGGTGAATAAGGCCCATCAATAAAAAAAACACTTTTGATTAGGTAGGAGTATTTCAGCCTTGGTGACTGACATGTTCTTTCTGGTTCTTCAGACTTTGATCACATTTGTGAACAAACACCTGAACAAGCTCAACCTTGAGGTGTCCGAGCTGGACACGCAGGTATTTTACACACACACACTCTCACACACAGACACACACTCTCATGCACACACCTTTTTCATATAGAGAGTGGCTGTGATTGCTTGTCTAACGTCTAATGGGGAACTTTAATGGTTGTCTTTAAAGTGCCTTGATGACATATATTTGTATATGTAAGCGAGCCGTTGACAGCATTTAATTGTTGAAATCAAATCGCTAAATATGCTTGGATTACTATTGGTCATGATTTATCATCCATTTAAACAACTTAACAACAAGGTCGTTAAACTTGAATCAAATTCCCTAGAAACGCATGACTTGGACCTTGTAAGTTGGATTTCACAAGTGGCCAAAAAATTTCAGTCACCATTATCTCAGTTTGTGGATATTTCATTGATACTCTCTTATAGAATTGCTCCATTTGTTTTACTGTTACTTATTTAATTTGCTAGCACTAGGGCTGCAATGATTAGTCGATTAATCGATCAACAGAAAATTAATCGCATTTTTTTAAATAATAGATTTGATCATTTAGGTCATTTATCAAGTACAAATACCAAACATCTGCTGCTTGATGCTTCAGACATTTAAAAGTTTGTTTCATGGATCATTATAAAATGAATACTTTAGTTTGCTTGTCAGATAAAGCAAACAAATTTAAGACATCACTTTGGACTCTGGTAACTTGTGGTGGTATTTGCTATTAATTATGACATTTTGAAAAATAATCGTTAGTTGCAGCCCTAGTGTTGGAACCAATTTCAGAGAGGCGTCATTTAGATAAAAAGACCACACATTGGAAATCTCCAGAGTGACTTTGTCGACTGATAAAATATTAAAACTAAATAAAGTGACATATAAACAGTCAAATTACAGCTTTTAGCCTACTTAAAGCTCCTGTAGACAACTTTTTTGCTTTAACGTATCAATATGAAGTAAATGTTGATTGCACAGTGTAATGGCTACAAAATAATGACACCATCGGTGTTTAGATGGGTTCCCTTAGCTTCCCTATAAGCCTCACTTTCACTATGCAGCTCTGTCTGCCACCGGGTACGATCTCCCGGGAAAAATTACGGCTCAATTTACGGCACAAAGAAAAAGCGTCAACCATTGTGCGTGCAACCAAACCAGGAGGAATAGCGCTTTTGTTTACCCAGTAGCTATCGGTAGCTATCCCCATTAGCTATCCCCCGTAGTGGAAATGGCAGACGGTGGAACAACCGAAGTAAAGCCAATCTGATGACACTACTTATATCTGCGTACGCTACGTTTTTGCATTGAGTATACTACCTGAATAAACCTCAGGTTGCGACTCACCAGGCGATCCAGTCAGGCTACCAACCCAGTTTGCTTTTCTCAACACATACTAAATAACTTGTATCTGCTTTCATGTCTCCATTATAGACTAAATTAATGAATACTCACAGTTTTCCTCCTAACGATTTCTTCTACTCCCCTTCCACCCCAACGCCAACCCCTGCTGCCGATATTTGTTTGTGTGAAGCAATACTCAAACTATGGTATTACTATGCAATGCACATCATTATAATGGCTTTTGCCTGTTCCCAAATAAAATGATGCCAATTTCACTCGCCCTCCTCCGTGAATAGGCTTCTTTCTTTCTTATTTCCAAAGTGTCGATCGTTTCTTTCGCAGAGATTTCCAAACAAATGCGCGTCTTGTGGTCGCTAGGCTTTGAGGAAATGGAAAGCGATCTCGTTTGCGTTTGCGATAGCTGCGCAAAAATAATACCACTTTGAGACACTGCCGGTCGGTGTGAAATGCATTCTGGGATACTTCAGTGTGAACGGTCTGTTGGTAATAGCATACTTTGTTAATTTAGTAGGCAGTATGCAGTAAATACTCATTGAGTATGTAGTAGAAAGTACGTTCGTATGCGATTCCTATGACTCTGTGGCCTCCTATTTAATGACACAACCAACAAGCTCTGTGTTCCTGTCCCCTGCCTATCCCCCCAGCTGTGAGTCATAAAGGGAGATTAGGGCCTGTTTGTACTGACCAGTGGACATCTTTGTAGTTTGCAGATGGTGTTTACCTGGTCTTACTGATGGGGCTCCTCGAGGGGTATTTTGTGCCTCTCTACAACTTCTTCCTCACTCCGGAGAACTTCGACCAAAAGGTAGAGTAAAACTGCTTTCAGACTTTTAAACCATGATTAGTGTTTTATTTTGTACTGCAATGTTCTGTGAAGACTTCTTCTCTGGTGTCCGATGGGTTCCGAGATGTGCGTCAAATCAAAGTGCAGAGCGTCTCTGTGAATTACCAACAGAGGGCACCTATAGCGGCCCGGACCTGTTGGGAACAATAGAGGATTACCATCGCCTCCCTCCGTGTTGCATGGATTCCTGTTAAAAAAAAACAAACCTTCACAGATTCTGAAAGATTGCATGCTAGCTGTCCTTAAAGATGTAGTGACCGATGATAAAGTGTGAAGGAGAACGTGATTTCGTCTAGCCGAAAAATACCAATGTCCGACACAACAACGATCAGAAGAATTGAAGCTCTTGCAACAGATGTATTCAAAACCCTTTTGGATAAGTTAGTAACAAGCAGAGGTGATCGCTGTCTGTCGACAAGTCAACAGACCGCAGCAATGTAGCAGAGTTGTGCATGTATGTACGATTCTTTGATGGGGAGAGTTTTCGAGAAGATTGGACTTCTGTTGAATGTAAATAACATGATCACTCGTTGCTTTATGTATTTATATATCGGGCCAGTTCTGTTGAATCTTAATGACATAATCAGTTGTTGCTAGATTGATTTATGGCTGAGGCCATTTATTTTGATTGTTGAATAATATGAATTAAATGAATAATAGGAGTACTTGCAGATTGTAGTACTTGTAGCAGATGTTCAATGTTGGAAAGGTATGAATTGACAAACAAATTGTGAATAGACACACTTTATGCACAGTGTTAAGGATATTTAGTGTTGTTTTTTAAGTTCACATGTAAGTGCTTACTCTTCGTATTTTCCGGCACCAATTCATTTTCAATTTCAATAATTTTGCCCTCATAAAAAAATTGCATCAGAGTTGCATTGCCCAGACATAAAGGATATCTGAAAATATATCTGTGTCCGAGTAAATCTGCATAGAATATTCTAGACGCTCACAAGAGAAGACGCATCTGACCTTAATTTATACGGTGCACCTAAATTGCCCGTTTTAAAGAGAAGCTCTTTTACAGTGTAATTTCCAAATTTTAATGTCATGTCTCTCTCATTGGTCTCTGCTACTGAACATTCAAGTCTTCAAGGCCTCGGCTCCTTTCACCTTGAAAACCAGAGACAAAGACTGTGGGAACCTCAGTGTGTAGACAATACCGGCGCCCTGTTACGCCTGGACCTGATGGACACGGGATCGCAACCCGTCTCTGGCTCCGATTCTCCTTTACAAGAAATGCCTTCGTAAATTCAGCCTTCCATTTCTTTTTTTCCCCGTCTGGTTTACTCTGTGTGGCCTGATAAATAGCATCCCTTGTCCCCCTGGACTCCATTCAGCGCTCCTCCATCTTTTCAGCCACTCCAGTGGGCTCTGTTGTACTGCGGTATTCTGGACAGGCGATCCGCGCAGACGCCTCCATAGCCTTGTGTTTGGTTGCCAGCCAACATGCCCTGCCAAGCCGCACAGCCGAATGGGCATCACTGCTACAGTGCGCACAATTCAACTCTCAAGAGCATGCGCATCCACACACACACACACACACACACACCCACAACACACCCACACAGATAGTCTCCGCCTGGAAGAACAGGCACCAGCCCCAAAGCATCTGTAATCTCCTATTGCACAGGGAACGCTGGAGTGGCTAGGGGGGCTTTGTGTGTGTGTGTGTGTGTGTGTGTGTGTGTGTGTGTGTGTGTGTGTGTGTGTGTGTGTGTGTGTGTGTGTGTGTGTGTGTGTGTGTGTGTGTGTGTGTGTGTGGTATCATAATGTCGTTGGTGTTTGATGCCTTGGTTAGTGGATATGTACTACAGCTGAATGTCATTCTTTCTCCTTCTCTCCGACTGTTGGATAACCACAGACATGAAATGAGCCCTCATAAACCCTGCGTGATGACTACTTCCTGTGGGGGAAGCACACAATTATGTGTTCACACAGATGAGTGGAAAGATAGGCATGTTGTTATGATCCCTGACATGTGCACTGTTTTCATACTTGATTTATTTTGTTTTATTTGCATAATGGCATTCCCAGTATGAAGAGATAGGAATAGATGGCTTTAATGGTGCACATGTACACAGGTGGCTCTGACAGTTTCACGAGTCCATCTAGATGTGCCATCTCAATATTGTATTATATTTGTATTACTTCCTTCCTTCTCCTACTCTCCCCCCCCCCCCTGTGGAATATCAACATATTGTCATTTAATGGCCTCTTACATTCTCCAAACAAAATGGTCAAATGATAAACGCTATAGTACCTTACCTTCTGTGTTGCAAGTCACATTCAAGCAGTAGCCATGACCGCCTGTTTGTGAAGCTCAGGCGGAAGAGACTAACGGCCCGGCCCCACCGGATCCGCTGCCTCGTGGGCGTCAATGCCGCCCATTCACTTTGTGTTGGACGTGTTAACGCCTGGCGCAAAGGATTATGGGACGGCTCGCCTGCGGACGGGGGCTTGCGGCGCATTGAGGGGGTGGGACAGACCTCTAACGGCCTTTAGCTGGTTCGCGGTGGTTGGATGCAGAGTGACCAGCCACCATTCAAAGTCAACGGGAAGAAATGTGATTTAATTCTCTTAATACAAAGCCAATACATGTTTTCTTCGTTCGGTTTGGACCTCAGTGGCTAATTCATCTCCATGTTATGAATTTTGCCAGGTCCTGTTTGGAATTTATATGTAATTAAAAGTTATTAAGGATGGAATATGAATACATTTCGGCCATCGACTAGTAGTGCGAGGTGGACATTTAAATCCCACCCTCAATTTGCCAAATATGGATAGTTTCCGCTGGCAAATCTGCACGTCCCGGACGCTACGTCCATATTGTTTAGTCTATGGTCGCATTACATGGGATGACCCTTTCACAGCCATGACAACACAGGTTTTTCCCAGGCTGTTGCTTTGGTGTTGTAGCTAACATACGTTTATCTAATGACATCTCGGCAAATAACTTATCAGCTGTCTACAGAATCCAGCAAGTTACACAAACACGAATGCCACACACATAGGTTGCAAACAGATAGCTGCTACAACGGACCTGAGTCAACATGTTTGGTATATGGTTATGTTTAATCATATGTTTTATTGTATGCAAGCACAATTCTGTGTAGTGTTTTGCAGCATCCACTGGCGATGTATGTATGTGTACTAATTATTAGTAGTGCAGTGATATAAATCTAATGATTAATGAAGACTGAGTATTTGTGCAGCTGCTAGGGGCTTAGGGCCTCTGCGCTGAACAAGGCGCCCTCTGTTTGCCCACACAGGAAGCTGTGGTTGAGGATTGAACTGACCTAGAGTTTATTGTGGGTTTTATCGACCCCCTTTCCACATTCTCTTATCACCATCGCCGATGTTGGTGTGTGTGCGCGCGTGCTCACCTGTCCACCTGGCTGCCCTAAGCCTATGTGTACACATGTGCACTGTGTTTATATTGTGTGTGTGTGTGTGTGTGTGTGTGTGTGTGTGTGTGTGTGTGTGTGTGCCCACGCGCGCGCACATTAAATAACAATGCCAAATGTTGCCTTTTAGTGTTTACATTTGGGAAAGAACAATATAAATGGTGTTTTGATTTGGTTGTATCAAGGCACATGGGCTACCTTTTATCGTTCGGGCCTTTTGGAAATCTTTTCATGCACACAATATATTAATTAATGAATTACTTTTGAGTCTGATAACATGTTTCTCTCAAACCCCCAAAAATATTTGGTAAGGTTTAGAGTGAGAGCTCATCCCCATAACGTGAAGACTATCACGTTATGGGGCGTAAAAGTTCCTTCATTACATGACGAGCGAGCAGCTAGTGAACATGTTGTTTTAATATACATGCATGCTCCATGTCCCACAGGTCCACAATGTGTCCTTCTCCTTCGAGCTGATGCAGGATGGAGGGCTGGAGAGGCCCAAGCCCAGGCCAGAGGGTAGGACTCGTCTGCCTCAAACATCTACTTTTCTTTTGGCTCTTTCATGCAATCTCTGCCTCCAGTAAATGAATCATTCACGGGACTGCAAAGACTTGAAGATGTGCTTTGAATACATGACCTTGGCTTCTACGCCATCACTAACTTGACTTCTGAGTGTCTTGGTTGTTGAAGAAAAGTAAAAATCCAAATAATTCTTCAAAACCTGAGAGAAAATATTTGTTTTTTTTTATCAAGTATGGATTGGTGGATGAGGATTTCTGAGCACGGTGAAGGCGTCTCAGAATTCAGATTTGTTGTGTTTAGCCAGTAGAAAAGCAGATTGGCTTGGATATAAGCCCCAAAGCAGCAGTAGTTCCAGATCATGTGTCTCTGCCTCTACCCCCGTTAAGCCTCTCTAAATACGGGGGAGGTCCATGTGACTGCCAGCTTCGGCTCTGGGAAAAGAAAAAAGGAATATTATATTATACAGAGAGGTTGTTTTTTTTAACCAGGGGTTAGGGCTTAGTACAAATACATTTTGCCATACATCCACCTCAATTTAACTGCAACATGTTTCTCCTCCCTCCAGATATAGTGAACTGTGACCTCAAGTCAACCTTGCGTGTGCTCTACAACCTCTTCACCCGGTACAGGAACGTTGAGTAAGCAGCTTCTGTTGCTGGAGGGAACCCATTTGGAGTGGGGCCACGTATTTAAGCTTTCATCATCCGTACATGTCGTCATATTTTTTCCACCGAATTTCTTCCTCCAAACAAAGTGTCTTTTTAACTTAATTATTGGTGCATCAAATTTCTAAATATTCCTTCCGGTCGCCACATTTTGCTTTACCGTATTATTTTGCTCATTATTGCACATTTCCACACTGCTCTGCAGAACTGTAATGGTCTTTAGTAGACATATTAACCTATGAGGTAAAGCAAGGTTACGTTTACTCACATAAAGCTTTCTATAGTGTCCTTTTCCCCCCATTTCAATTGTATGCCATCTCTAGATTTATCTTACTCCGTTTGGGAAATTTGAATGGGAGATGCTTGCTTATTTTTTCATTTTAAGATGTATTTATTGTAGCTTATTAGCACCCACATGTTATGGTGTCTTTGCTTAGCTGAACTGTAAAAGTGTGACCAAAGCTCTGTTGGAAATATATTTTTCCCTATTTGTTTTTATAACACATTAAACCACTGACCTGATACAACACCCTAGTTTGTCCAATTGATGTTGATGCAGTTCTCACTGCATAGCTGAAACTATGAAACTCACCTGACCTGTTTCATGTGTGTGGTGCTAGGCTGAGCTTAGCATTGATATGGTAAACAGTCACTAGCTTGCTCTCACACACATTGCAGAAGTCATTAGACAAGTTGTATTGTTTCTAAGAAAAAAATGATCAAGTTGTGCTTCCGGTCACACCCCTTCTTGTAGGTTTATAAAGTAAACTGAAACTAATCACTTTAGTTTTATAGGTTTATGCTATCTGCAACACAAATGGAAAGGACCTGAACATGTTGATTGTTCATTTCAAGTATTTGTGGATGACGTAAATACATGCAAACAAAACACTAAGTATATAGCAGTGAATATATCTGCCCACAAAATACATTATTCGTATCATGTATCTATTAAAGGTTTGTCATAAATGTAGTGTATGATTCAATAAAACACTGAATCTCTGAAAGTGTCTCTAATCTCTCCAAAATAAACTGTAGTACATTGAGTAAGAGGTTCTGTTGTTGGCAAATTCCATACAAGGGAGATTTTTGATGTGTTGCGGACAAAAGAGGTTGTGTGCTTCTTTTATTCAGTTTTACTCGGGTTTTGTGTTGACAACAATCTGGGGCAATTGGATTTAAACACACTACAGAGTGCGAGAGAGGGCTCCTGTTTTTCAGACAGGGCTATATGAGGAATGGCTTTCATGATGTCATGGTCAGTGTGTGTGAAATGCAGCAATTCGTCCATTGAATAATTCCAGGAAGTTTTAATTTGACATGCTTGAGATCAAATTGTTGACAATATAAATTCAACTAGTTAAAATGTATATGTATATGTAGGTAATATGCTACAATAAGAATTGTATTGAAATAATTCTGAATTGATCATCCGAAATGAAAATGTGTTGTCATCAATAAATCAAATACTGAAAGAAAATGTTTTTCGTATTAAATATCAAGCATGGTCGATTTTTTTAATATCCATAATCATCTTTTTTAGTATGTATATTGGTATTGTCATTCTGCAAAAGTTTGTCAGGAAACAAGGCACATTAGAGATGAGGATAGTTTTAATAATAAAAAAGGTGGAATTGACACCCACTTCCTGATGAATGAACAGTTTCTGCTTTGATGCATTTAGACGGCTATTATCCAAAACTATTGAACATAATATCAGAAGGAGCTTTGCTCTTGCTCCTAACAAAGCTAAATTAATAACCTTGAGTTAGAACAGGATGCCGGCTTCAGCTGCCGAGAATGTCAGCGTTTCACTGACACGACTCTCTCTGTTCGCTGTCATTTCAACCTCCCCCGAATGATGGATATCGGTCTGTGGCTCTTGGCTAGAAAGTTAATAAGTATATAGGAGCACAATAGAAAATAAAATGAGTTATGGCCAAACCTCCCTCGCTTTCCCCCTTCTGGCTCATTGATTGTCTCTGTGAGAAAGTCTCCAGGAAGCAGAAGAGCCATCCTTCTCTACCCCTTTCTTATGTACCTGCTATCTCTCTCCTCTATATGCAACACTCTCCAACTGTCAAATAAATGTCACAGATATCATATGGAAGGGTAGGCCATTCTCTCCAATATAGTGTTCATAAAACACCCCCCCCCCCCCCCCACACACACTCTCTCTCTCTCTCTCTCTCTCTCTCTCTTACATTTACCTTGCCAAAGCACAAACGTTATACAGGATACAACATAAGATACTAAATAATAGTACAAATTTAAAAATGAAATAAAAATGTCTGAAAATAGAATCCCTTTCACTCACCCCTTCTCTCTCACACACAGGCGAACACACACACACACACACACACACACACACACACACACACACACACACACACACACACAGAACAAAGGCATATTGGAATCAATTCAAAGTGATGTTGAACAAATTGTGACATTGCCAGAAGGAAAACATAATTATAACTGTTTTACACGTCTTAACTATGTTATGATGTACTATGTAATCTAATGCACTTCACAACCACTAATGAAAAACACTACTATCCTTGTAACTCCTATTCCTTTGCAGTTGTGTTTCTTAGAAACTTGCTGATGCTGCAGTTGCTTTTGTGAAAATCTTTGTAGTTACTATCATGTTAATTGATTGTAAGCTTTAATTTTGACTTACAAATGACTCAAATGTAAATGTATCATGTTGCTTTCCGTGGACTTGGTCCAACCAGCGTTGTACTGTTTTAGTATTGTGTGGTGCTTGTCCTGTGTGTGTGTGTGTGTGTGTGTGTGTGTGTGTCTATGTGTATCCTGTTCATCTGTTTCACTGCTCAGCTGGCAGTGCAAGTACCACAACAGAACGCTATAGTTAATATATGTATGCCATATGGACATTATGCATAGCAGAACTTTACTTAATAATCTTTTCAGGATTCCCGCAGAGAAACCAAGCCAACTGATGAGTATGTTGAAAATATGTTAAAGCCCATAATAATGTAGACGTGTTTCATGAGAGGGTATTCTGCCAAATGTATCCCTCCAAATGATAAACTATTTTCACTACACAAGAAGAGGTTTTCATGTAGATTCATGTTAGTTTTACATAGGAATCGTGTTTTTAATTCTAGTCAATTCTGGCCAATTCCCACTTGTTGCATTTCTGAAATCTATTCAACTACTTTGCATTGTGGGAGTTGGCCATATTTCAAGGGGCAACTATTTTATGCGTGTGCGTGTGTGTGTGTGTAAAGTAAACAACAACAATTGTGTAATTCTGACCCATTTACCCGTACATAGAGCTGAGCACCAAATCTCTCTCTCTCTCCCTCTCGCTCACACACACACACACACCCACGCACACACACACACGCACACACACACACGCACACACACACACACACACACACACACACACACACACACACACACACACACACAAACACGCACACACACACACACACACACACACACACTAGGTGAGGAATGCTTGTCTGGTGGATGGCCTGGCTGTGGTGTCAAGTTGCAGTAGCCAGTTCAGGTTGTGACCCAGCCATATCTGTGTTTGTTTTATGTCGCGGCCCCTCCCTCCGGGGAGATGACAGTCTGCCAATGCCTGTGGGGGTGAAACCTAAGACAGGGTAGCGCTCAGTAGTAAACAACAACTCCTTTATGGGCTCTGAGGCGCTGCCCACACTCAACTCAAACACAAAAGGTGTTCCTAGTCAGGGTGCTGTTTTATGATGACACTACAATTTTCTTTTTGAATAAAAAAAAAAAAGGCCTGCATAGTACTTACATGCATTGTATTACTAACTTAGAAATCCGTCCTGCAAAAATGTATGGCTAGCTTTGTGTGTGAAAACCAACTGTTATTTTGTTTTTCATTTATTTAGTTTCTTAATGCAAGGAAGCAGTCCAGAATTGTACGTCTATACAAAGCTATGCTCCATACATTTTATGAATATAGGCTATATATAAATATTTATTTATTATATATTTATTATATATTTATATATAGTGAATTTGCTGACAGTAGCTTACCAGCACTAGTTTGTGAGATGTGGCAGCTGCAAGTGATGATGTGCAAAAACAGCCTCCCCCCCCCCCCCCCCATTATCTTTAGCATGGCGTCCTTCCCGTCCGCAGTGCGTGTCCACCTCCTTTTGAGGTTGAGTTTTTTAGGCGCACCACTGGTCTTTTGTTAAAATGTAGCAGCAAGCAGCCCCATACAGTCTCCCCCCCCCCCCCCCTCTCCCTCCCTCCCTCCCTCCCCCCTCTCCCACCCATCCTCCCTGTCTCACTACATTTCAGAGTGACGCCACTATTACCCCCGCCCCGCTAACTCAATCTTTGGCGTTCATTTCATTCCTCGCTCCCATTCCGCGCATATTTCGCATCCCAGAAGAGACGGAAGGAGGCGACGACCCCCGCACGGCCTGGACCCGGACCCGCCTGGACCCCCCCCCCCCCCCACCCCCCCTGGACCCGCCTGGACCTGCCTGGACCCCGGACCCGGACCCCACAACCGAGACCTGTAGGAGTTAGCTAAGGGGTCCCGTCCTCCTCCCACCCCCCCCCCGCCATGCCGCGTCGACGGTAAAAAAAAATCGCGGAGAGGAAAAAAAAAGACGGGGAAATGCGCGATAACAGGCGGCGTTTGAATTAAGGTAAGTTTCCCGAGGAGTTCGCGAGACCCCCCCCCCCCCCCGGATATTCCGCTCTTATTTCGGACGGAAACGTTCGCACCCGAAAACCGAAATGATTCGCGTTACACTTCGTGAAACACTTCGTAACGCCGTCCGCCAGCCTGTTGGCTGCCGCTTTTTTTCGGGTTTCTTTTTTTTTTAAGCGACCGATTTCGGGATTTCGGGGAGCGACGTCGGACTCTCGTCACATCATCTACCTCTCTTACCCCCCCCCCCCCCACACACACACACACACACACACATATACACACACACACACACACACACACATACACACACACACACACACACACCCCGAAAAACCTGCGACTCCCGTTTTTTTCCCCCTCTTCCTCGCGCAAGATAGGCACAACATAACATAACGCGTCGTACGTGGACGTGCGTGTCGTGGACGTGGACGTGCGCTTCGGCGTTACGCGTTTTGAGAGCCATTAACGGCGCGTCTTGCCTGCGTTTAGCCAATGGAGAAGACGCCGCCGCGCGCCGCGGAAAGGCGGCTAAACAAAAGCTGCGGAGTGAATGGAGGACTTGTTGCGTCGGCGGCGTTCAGCGGGGCTCGCGCTCTCTAGGCCACAGGAAGCCGCTTCCACCAAGTTGCCTTTTTTTTACACTGTGTGACACCTTGTTGCGCCCTATTAGACCCTATGACATCCTATTAGACCCTAGGACACCATGTTAGAACACCCTGTAGGACAGACACCCTGTTAGACCCTATTAGACCCTAGGACACCCTGTTAGACCCTAGGACACCCTGTTAGACCCTAGGACACCCTATTAGACCCTAGGACACGCTGTTGGACCCTAGGACACCCTATTAGACCCTATGACACCCTGTTAGACCCTATTAGACCCTAGGACACCCTATTAGACCATATGACACCCTATTAGACCCTAGGACACCCTATTAGACCCTAGGACACCCTATTAGACCATATGACACCCTATTAGACCCTAGGACACCCTATTAGACCAGATTAGACCCTATGACACCCTATTAGACCCTATGACACCATATTACACCGCCACGCCATATTTACATGGTAGATTCACGGCACTGTATTTGTGTACGCAAAACTTGTCAAAATGTGCATCTAGCCACAGGTAAATCTTGTAAATCCCGTATGGTTAATATTGAACAAATCCATGACATAACAAAGACCGACTGATGTGATTCAACAGTGTTTGTATATCGTCTGGGTGTATTTGGGGAAGGGAAATGTTCAAATGTGTTTGTTCACGGTCCTTTCAAAAGGAATGGCTGACTATGGTGTAGGCCTGCTACAGACAGGCTGGCCTACTCATCGTCGGTCTCAAACGGCGACAACCTTGCATTTTACAGAACATAACCGTGTTGTACAAATTTGATTAATTAAAGCCGTTCCTTTTTTTGATAGCGTATCATTAAAAAGTAATTTAAATTCTAGAGATAATGAAACGTTAGGCAGAATAATTTATGTATTTTCTTTGCTTTCATGATAATTGTTCCCCTCTCTCTCTCTCTCTCTCTCTCTCTCTCTCTCTCTCTCTCTCTCTCTCTCTCTCTCTCTCTCTCTCTCTCTCTCACACACACACACACACAGACACACACCTTTCTCCATAACTATCAGCCCGGATAAATCATGCGTGTGGCTCTGTGTGTGTGGCCGAGGCCTACACACCTGTGCATTGAGTTTGCGAGGTCCGGTTCTTAATTGTTTTAGCTGTGTCCAGGCCTCGGAGTGTGCAAAGCTTTTCATCCCACTCCCTCCACACACCCCCACCTACACCCCTCGCTCTCTCCCTCCACTTCATTGACATCTGTTTTGAGTGCTCGATGCACCTGTAGTGTGTGTGTGTGTGTGTGTTTAAAAGGGAGGTGGGGGCAGAATGTAAATCCAAGCATTTGTTCTAGGCCTTACCAACACAGACTGACTAACGACCATTTGGTGTGTGTATGTGTGTGTGTGTGTGTGTGTGTGTTTGCCTCTCGCTGTCCAGAGCAGGCAGGCCCATTGTTATGGCAGCAACAGGCGTCGGTAGTCCAGGACACACCATATGGCTTGTGTGTGCTTTCCTCGCCGCCACTGTGTGTGTGCGTGTGTGTGTGTGTGTGTGTGCATTCATGTTCATTCACCAATGCTGTTGCAATATGCTGGGACCGCGGACGGATGTTTGCTTCTGTCCCTTCTGGTTTGTACACAGTATCATCTGTTCCCTTGTTTCTATGGAGCATGACAGAAATCCTACACACAGTCTACACATTTCTTTATCAGCCCAGGATTTTTTTAGCGGACATGATGTGAAGAATTACGTACTTTTTTTCTCTCTATGTAGGCTGTAGGTCTATTTTAAAAAATATCATTGTAGGAAACCCATTTTTATTATGTCAGTGAGAGATCAACAGGTGATGGGAGGAGAAACATTATCATCAATGGTACGCTCAAAGGATTTTCACTGTCTTTCTATTTTCACTAGGTTTGCCTTTTGATGTCGTATTGTGTCATTTTTCACTTGAATATGAAATTCAACCCATGACTCAGTCGTTCCTTGTGTTGTGACGCGCACCCCTTCCCCGAACACACACTCCCCTAATTTTGGAGGAAAAATGGCAAATTCTCCCTGATTAAGGGGGGGGGGGGGGATGTGTGGGTGGGGGAAACACCCTCTCCTGTGATGGTGGTCTATGCTTTTTAAGAAAAAAAAGATGATCTTTTGAGGGTCTGAATATTCGTATGTGTGCTGAAAGTACACACGTTGGCTAGGATGCGTATGTCCAGAGTCTAATGGCCTTGATGTGTCCACAATTAATTATTAAATATCACATACAAAGGGGCACTAAAAAGTACTAAAATAAATAAAATGGATATTAATGAGAAACGGAGCTTGTCTGTATTGCATCTACTGCTGTACAGTGTCAAATACGCCTAACAGGATAGCTAATGAGAACTGTCAAAACTGTTATAAGACATCTATGTACATATCAGTAACAGGTGGAAACAGATTCTGGACTGCCCTCGCATATTGAGCATTTAGACCTCAAAGAAAAATGCACATTTTGCATTGCAAAATACGCAAGTATGCCAACAATTTTGCTTGCATAGCATTTCCACACACACCCCCCCCCCCCCCCCCCCCCCTTCTGTGTGCAGACGCTGGAATCAAAGTGGGGAATATCCTGGTCCTTAGAAGGACCATTGTATGGCTGAGGGCGTATGGGTGGGGTATAGTGGGGAGGGTAGGGGGGGTTGACATGGGGTACTGGCCTCGGCTGAGAGGATCGGGCGGGGGGTGGTTTTTGTTTGGGGAACAAGGGAACAATAGGCGGCCTCCTGGGTTGGGGGGGGGGCTGAGAGTGGACTAGGTGGGGGATGGGGGTTACTAGGGTAGAGGGTAGTGTTGGGGAGGGAGTTGCTGGCTTCGGGGGCAGTGGAGCCTGTGCTGGCTTGCCTGCCTGTATGCTTGGTCTTCCTGCCTGGCTTTGCCTGTCTGTCGGGCCAATGGGACTGATTTCCTGCTTTTAGACAGACAGACAGGCAATTGAATCAAGAGGTAGAAATGTAATATATGAGAGTGCAAACTAAAATATTTCCAACAAAGACATGGAGTGCTCTCCGTGGTCCTACTACTTTTATGCTAAGCTTGGTAGCTTATGATTTTGGCTGTGACAAAAAATATTATTTAAAAAAAAAAAAGCCTCATAACTGATCCATACCTTTTTAATAACATATTAAAACACAGTTTTAGGCATTTGTTTTATTATACTATGAATTCTGAAAGATATTGTGTGAACAAGTCTCACAATATCTGATTGAACTGGTATTACTTGTTTGGTATCACTAATTTATTAACACAAAGTATGGGCGGGGCCAACAGATGGGCTCCCTTCACTACTCATTAGTTTGTATGGGATTTCCTGGCCATAGCAAGAAGTAACCAGGAAGTCGACCGTACAACCACTTCTGGACTGCTTCCTTGCATTGAGAACAAAATAAATAAAAAAATAACAGTTGGTTTTCACACACAAAGCTAGCTATAATATTAGCAGGACGGACTAAGTTAGTAATACAATGCATGTAATACCTAAGAAGCAATACAGTTGGATAGGAGCGCTAGGATTTAGTGTTGTGACTTCTTCTATCAGTGTTAGATCAATGCAACATGTTTATTGATTTCCATAAGGACTCACTATGACTACACACACACACACACACTATACTTGGTGGCGCACCCAGATGCAGAAAGTGATGCTGTGAAATTGGTTACCAGAACGTTCTTACAATAGAATTAATGCTGAGTCAGATCCAACTATTTTCTTGGATTAGGGTTATAGAGTCACATAAATACACACATTAACTGCACAAGGATGTTAAAAAAATAAATAAAGTGTGTCTGTGTGTGTGTGTGTGTCATGTACAAATGTGTCTCGTCACATCTGGCAGGGAAATAAATGTTATACAGAGTCCGGGAACACAGTGGGAGACCTCAGTCATGTTTTCATGACTAATCTAGCGCGAGTCTCCACGCAAGTCAAGTCAAACCTTGCTCCACAATCCATCCTACAGTGAAATCAGTAAAGTACTATTTAACATAAGAATAATACTGCTTGTAGACAAACCTGTGTGTGTGCATACATGGTTTAGATGTGTTTATTAGAAGAGGTGGACAAACAACAAGGTAAAACCACAACCTCTGTATGTGTGTGTGTTATGAAGTTCTGTATGTGTTAAAATTAGGACAGAGACAGACGATGGATAAATACAGTCAGTTGTCCCTTGTGACATATCATGTATTGGTCTTTTTCCATCACCGTCATAAGGGAGAGAAACATCCCAACGGACAAAATTCTCAAGCAGTGACAAGTTCAAGAAATAAAACCAATAGGCTGAATGCAAAAACAGCAAATAGCTCGGATATTTGTAAAATCTAACATTGGATTATGAAAACCTCACAGCACCAAACATAATCTCAGACAGGAATAGTAAAAAAAAATGTCCTTGCTACAATCAGCAATTTTTGCTTGCTCCACTTTGTTCTGATTAAATTGTGTTTTGATTGCGTCTCATGGTTCTTCTGCATTTGTTTGACTACTGGCCATTGCTATAGAACCGATTGCATGAGAACCACGAGACTCAATCAAAACAACATTTAATCAAAACAAAGTGGGATGAGCAAAAATTGCTGATAGTGATTTAACAGGGGGAGCACTATCTTTCTAGATTTTAATTGGCTTGATCAGAGCTGTGTTTGCAAGCATTACATATACACATCTACAGGCACACCAAGACTATGAGTGAAAGATTGACTATTAGTGATTTTTAGGCAAATACAATTCAACCCAAATATTTAACTAATCACTACATGGTATCTTTAAGCAGTTAGTTATCTTGATACATCAGAAGAAGCTTTGGCCTCAGAAGTGTATCTTAAATGCGTGAAAGGTTTTAAGGTTTCTATTTGTACCCATTTAATTTCAAATCCCCTCAAAAGGTGATTTCTTAAATGCACACAAAATTGCAGCTAGTTGGTAATGTATAGGGATGGCAGTCGACTAAACTTTCTCTTTTAGTATCACAAGCATTACCAGTTTTGAAATACTTTTTGATCACCTTATAGATTAAACAGATTTTGTTATCACTTAATTATAGTAGTCATCATATAGTTGGGTTTTTATGCCTGGTAAAAAAAAATGGCAGCACCTTTTTTACTTTCATCTATTTTTTAAATCTGTCATGATTTAACAAATGGGCAAAATACAAAATTGTAATGGACAGTAAAAAAGCCAATACCCATATGTATCTTACTTTAGGAGGGAAGCACATCTGAAAGCCCATCGTTCTGTATGCGTGTACGATTTGCATTGACCTTTTTAATAATACTTTTTATTTAAATAATACCTGAAGCTAAGTAAGACGCATTTTGACTAATTTGATTTTTTGTCGTTCTTTGTGCTTCTTTTTATTTCAGTCTATTATTGTAATGTTTATTTTAAAGTGCAGGGATCTAGAAATGTTGGACTGCATGGGAACGGATCGTAACATGGCAAAACAATGTTTGTTTTGAGGATTACCGAGACAATCCTCTTGTACAAAACCGGGTGTCTGTGTGTATGTGTGTGCTGGAAAAGGTTGAAACAGATGCTGTGAAGTGGTCCAAATAAAAGAATGACAGAAAGGCTTGCGATAATACTGTCGAATTGTCAAACCAACAAAATCCCTGGGTGACCAACACGTGTGTGAGTGTGTGTGTGTGTGTGTGTGTGTGTGTGTGTGTGTGTGTGTGTGTGTGTGTGTGTGTGTGTGTGTGTGTGCGCGCGCACTGTGCCTCTGGTGACACATGCACACATGTGTGTATCATTACATTTCATTACAACCCACTGGCATGTGTATGACACCCATCAGGGCAAGGAGCCGCACGTGCGCGCACACACACAAACCCACACATGCTTGCATGCAAATTGTGGGCAAGGTACACAACCCAGTGAGAGTTTTAAAGAAGAAGTGAGACACCGAAAGTGTTCAGTATTCAAGAACAAAGCAAAAGAGAACGTGTGTGTGTGTGTGTGTGTGAGAGAGAGAGAGAGAGAGAGAGACGGGGGGGGGGGGGGGGGGGGGGGGGTGATGGAGGGCAGTAGAGGGTGAAGGTGACAGCAGTGCAGTCAGTGGACAAGACTGAACACGGATGTTGTTTAGCTGGGATCCAAGACAGCTGCAGGAGTGTGGCAGAGAGCCCCGTCGCCTTTTCTCCTGGGGCCTCCCGATACGCTGCCATGCCTGGTGGTCCTGGCTGGAGTGGCCCCGGATCTGAGGAGAGAGGGAAGATTAACATAAGAGAGGAGCAAGTGTAATCTGGGGTGCAAGGGAGTAGCCAGGCAGTCCAAATTCATCTCTCTCTCTCTCTCTCTCTGTCTCTCTCTCTCTGTCTCTGTCTCTCTCTCTCTCTCTCTCTCTCTCTCTCTCTCTCTCTCTCTCTCTCTCTCTCTCTCTCTCTCTCTCTCTCTCTCTCTCTCTCTCTCTCTCTCTGTCTCTCTCCCTCTCTCTCTCTCTGTGGTTGGTTTACGCTTTAGTTGGCCTCACACATGTTAGTCTTTAGCTGCTGGGGAGAATTGCCTAAACCCTTGTTAATAAAATGTCTCCGGTTAGAAATGGGATTTTCAAAGGATTACACCAGGATCTGTTTTTGTTGTATCTTGGGAGTTTTGTATCATCTTTATTGTTTCTTGTTGAAAACATTCAATCAACATTTCCTGTAGGGTGGGTTAACTTTTGTTTGTCATTGAATCACAACACTGGCTAATCACCCCCAAGTAAACATTAATTTATGGTCAAAACGCCTGTTTGGTTTAGTTGTAGGGATTTTATGAACGGACATACTCCCTTCCAAATGGCCTAGACAAACACGCACAAACACACAGTGGAGGAAACACATGTTGCCGGTGCGTTGCAGCAGTAAGGCCCATGGGACGAATGAATCCTTGTTTGTTTAAAAAACCTCTAAAGGGGAATGGGCTGTGTGTGGGGGGGGGGGGGGGGGGGATCAGCAAAAAACAAGAGCAGCGAATGCGAAACCATACAATACTCATAGGATTCAGCTGCAAGTCCAAGCCCAGTGCATTTTAGTATAGATTAGCCGTGATGTACCCAGGGAGCGGTGGTGTAGAAGCTTTTAGAGTAACAATTAATCCCATGATGCACTGCACCGTGAACCCCAGTTCACTGTATATAATCCCCCCCCCCACACACACACACCTGTATACTAATTCTGATTCAGGATGCTACAGTCTATATTCAGGACAAGAAGACATTGGTATATGTTTTGGGTGATCTGATCACAACTGGACAGTGGGGGAAATACAGGTGTGAAGGCATTTGCTAAAAATGAATCACGTGTGCATTGCCACTGTACTGCGAATACATTTGACTCCATTCCAGGAAGCGTCCATTAGTCACATGGTCATCCGCGGTCCTACATCGCCATGGAGTCCCGCCACTCGACTGAACCTACTTGACAACACATACACATCATTGCATGAATCCTAAGACCACCGTCTGCAATTCATTTTAAAAGCTGGAGGACAATAGTGCAACGTAATGACAGTTCGCCTTGCACAAGCCAAACTCAATGCTGGTAGAGAGACTAGAGAGTGTTGACTTTCATTTTGAATACAGGCACCTCGACAACATTGCGCGACTGCACTGATATTTCCATGTTGAGCGGGAAGTGAAATGTAATCATGATTGGTCACTGGAGGCTAATGTTGCTAGCAGGCCTGTGCTTCCCTAGGGAGCTGGCGCGGCATGATTGGGTTTGTCTCATGTCAATGTAATCAAAGTGTTTCTTTTTTTTTTTTGTCCATTTCTTTTAGGCTTGCGTTTCTCTCCGACCCGGAGGGGCTAACATCCATCAGCGGTCCGTTGGCTAGCTATCGCTGGTTTTCGCGTGTGCAACAGTTGTGTGCCCTAGCATACCACTTTTTTTCGATTTATCGCACACTGCAAATTACCAGCAGAAAGCATTACAAAAAAAAACAAACCCTCCATTGCTGGCATTCACCCGGCCCGGTCCTTAGCACCAACACGGTTTGGCACCGCCGGCGAATTTGGCCCACCGCGTAGACATTGGCCGTGTTTGGCGAGGCAGCGACGATGGACCGCGGCAGCTGGAGCGGCAGCGAGAGTCCCAGCGAGGACATGGACGGCCTCAGCGATTCTGGGGGAGACAAGACCATGGACGGGGACCCGGAGGGGGTCTGGAGCCCAGACATCGAGCAGAGCTTCCAGGAGGCCCTGGCCATCTACCCCCCCTGTGGGAGGAGGAAGATTATACTATCTGACGAGGGGAAGATGTATGGTGAGTACCGGTCACGTTGCTGTGCTGCTCCTTTATCTGTTAACCCCACCCTCCCAACCTATCCATAACAGTGTGTGTGTGTGTGTGTGTGGGGGGGGGGGGGGGGTCTGTTTGATCCCTGTCCCCCAACTGTTTTATTTTCAGTTGGAAACCAGGAAGATTAGATTGCACCTTTTTCGAGATACATTTCACACATTAGCAGCATCCCGTGTGTGTGTGTGTGTGTGTGTGTGTGTGGTGTGTGTGTCTGACACGCTAATTGTTACTTAGTGAGTGCCTAAATGCCTAAATAAAGTGCCTAAAAAAAGTGTAGCCTCTATACATAGCTACAGTGTTAACCCACCAGGCAGGAGCAGTTAGCTCGTGTGTTAGCCTGCGTTAGCTCGCGGCTGTGCGTCTCCGGACAGGGGCCTCCCAGGGCAGCCCGTGTCAGAAACACAGGGAGCTAATGGAGCTTCGCCTGCAACATCACAGACACGGAGACACACAGATAGTTTTTTTTTTTTTTTTTTTTGTGTGAGAACAAGTGTGTGTTTGTGTGTGTGTGTGTGTGTGTTTTGTGTGAACTATTAGAGAGGGGAACAGATGGTCCTCTGGCTGCCACCAGCTGCGCCCCCCCCCCCCCCCCCACCCTCCCTCCATCACCCCCCTTCTCTTTCTTTTCTCTCGCTCTTTCTCTCTGGGAAACTACTTATTTTCTACTCCTATTCTTTAGCCAACTGTACAGTCAGGCTGTCCGACTACCCGCTTGTTCCTCGGTAACTTTTGGACATTTTAACCTTCTTGTTAATGTCTTTTTTCACCCTTTGGCCCCTCTTAACCGTCTGATGTAACGAAGGGGAAGAATTGCTCACATGAAATGTTTGCAACGTGTCGTCCTGGGAGATGTTTACATCTGGTGCGTGGGGAGGGGATAGGCAAATCAGGGCTTGAGGACTCCACTTTAGCTTGACTGAGAAACGTCCGCTTGGCGTCCGCATCTGCAAACCTCATTCACCCGAATGTCCACCACTGTGAGTCTTCCCTCCACCCAATGCAGCGGAGGCGACAGGATCAGTGTTCGGTGTTTGTAAGCTCACAACCAAGAAGGGGACGTCAGCAGGATTATACGCCTAAAACCCTTTTGTTATTTTAACGTTAATTTAAAGTTTTTGTTCATGCATAATGTGAATGTCGAGCAACACGGTGGGGGAACCACATTACACTGTGTAGGTTACACTTTGATTTCCCCCTGTGCTTGTTCAGTCCTGATCCACAGCATGGGATGTTTTTATCAATGCTGCACCACCCAGGTTCACGTATATTCCTGTTTGGGTTAATAGGGCGACATAGTGTTAATTGACCAGGCAATCAATACAACAAGCAGTATTGACATGCGACCACGGTGAAAATAAGACTTGGACGTTTGTCTACCCAACCTGACCGCTTACGCTCGTACACTGCTGACATCCATGGCATTTGTGATGTCATTAACTGCCTCCGTCTTCAAAAACGTGGAGTTCCTGTGGGGTTCGTGTCTCATGGATTAGCTGCTCACTAAACCTTTATGCATGCGTCACTCCGCTTTGCCTTTACACTCAATCCTGCGTGTCATGGCATTATATATTTTAACCATGCCTTTGATTTTTTTTCTCTGTAAAAATCCAATGCATGTTTGCGGATTCACTCAGGATGCACCCCCCCCTAGCCCCCCCCCCCTTTCCAAAAAAAAAAGTGTGTGTGTGCGTGTGTGTGTGTGTGTGTGTGCGTGTGTGTGTGTGTGTGTGTGTGTGTGTGTGTGTGTGTGTGGGCGCGCACACACATTTGTAGGCTTTCATGTTTTCCTTTCCCGTTACACCAACACACACTGGAAGTGTGGCTGACTGCCCAAGCTGGCATCCTCCTGCTAGGGGAGGGGGAGGGAGGGAGGGAGGGGGAGGGAGGGGGGGGGGGGTTCTCTTGTTTCAAGCAAATGTCAAGTGACTTAAAATTCACCAGAGAGAGTGAGGGGACGCGGGAGCGGGAGAGACGTTAGAAGAATAAAGACTTCTTGCATGTTTTCTTCTCGTAGTGTGCTCTTCATCATCATTTTGATCAAGCGGTTTTATTGGTGAAATTTGTAGGTCAAAACAGGAGCAACGGATACATTCATAATAAATAACATGTTTTCAGATGTGTGTCCAATATTTCTCAATTTATTTGCAGATGGGGGTTGCGACGCCTGGATTTTCAGTCATTTTAATTTGATTTGATACATAAGTGTGTTAATGCTCATTGTCATGCTGAAAGTATACTGATGGCAGTATACTTACTTAAAGCAAAGAACATATCCCGAAAATGCATGGTGATTTCAGTTAATCTAATTGCATAGAAATGTTTCATTTTTCATGTAAATGAAATAGTGCCATTAACCAAGAACAGTTTCTAGTAAAACGTTAGAGTTTACCTACAAATTGGCATACTTCAGAACGTCCCATGCTACATCTATCAAGCCTGTACTGCTGCTGGATGTGATTCATGGCATCCATATGACAAATTAGTTGTTTTGCCGTTAGAGACCGACACAAATACCCTTTATCTTTGTGCACCAATTTCAAAAGGTTCTGACAGCCGACGTGTGCACAATGGGAGCTTTTGAAGCCTTTTTTTTTTTAGGGCGCAAAACGGCCAACTTTGGTCTACACATTCGCCAATTGCGATTGAGTTTTAAGTATACCGAGGCCTGAAGCTTGAGTTCTGCTCAATTATGAATTCCATTGATCAATGGATGGCATTGAAGGTGTAATGCTACACACGGATCAGCACAGAGTTCAGCAGTTCTGCATCCAACAGACCCCACACACAGGCAGAATCGGGCTATTTATAACACCTATAACTTTCTCTCGCTCCCGTCTCATGTTTTACTGGTGATTTTTATTAGATTTCTTTCCCAGTTGGAAAGCGTGTCTGTCCACTGTCTTGAGAAGAAGCCCTCATTTTGTTTTGTTTTTAGAAATTGCTGTCAACCGTTTTGTTTTCTTGTTTCTTGGGATTCATGGTTTGACTTTGGCCTTGATGCCTTCCACGGGCAAGTGGTGTGTAGGGAGGGAGGGAGGGAGGGAGGGATAGGGGCAGCCAACCCAAAACGGCGAGGAGCGGGGGTTTATGGGGGGGGGTTGAAACGTCAGAGAATGAGTGAGGAGGAATCGTGGGTTAGAGAAAGAGATGTTTATTGGAAAGTTGGTAAGGTTTTTAGCAGATGGATATGTGTGTGTGTGTGTGTGTGTGTGTGTGTGTGTGTGTGTGTGTGTGTGTGTGTGTGTGTGTGTGTGTGCACGCCGCAGGGTTAGTGAAGGATGATAATTCACCGTTAAGCCTCCTAGAAAGACCAGCTGGCCCCTCTGGAGTCAGATGTCACCCTCCGCAGCCAGGAGTGTGTGTGTGTGTGTGTGTGTGTGTGTGTGTGTGTGTGTGTGTGTGTAGGGGTGGGTGTGTGTGTGTGTGTGTGTAGGGGTGTGTGTAGGGGTGTGTGTGTGTAGGGGTGTGTGTGTGTGTGTGTGTGTGTGTATGTGTAGGGGTGTGTGTATGTGTAGGGGGATGTGTGTGTGCGTGTGTGTGTCTGTGTGTAGGTTGTGGGTGTTTGTCCATTGCAGCATTTGACTGCTAGAAGGAAAACACCTGCAATGGAGCTATAGATTTTATCATTCTAAGCTCCCTATCTCAGTCAGAGTGAATTGGTCAAACACACACACACACACACACACACACACAAGCACCATCTGGTAGTTAGTTAAGGCTATTGTTGCGAGTCTTTTGGGTAGTGTGTCGAGGTTTTGGCTTTGTGCTGATCTTGACCATGGGTAGGCCAGCTGGCCTGACTTCCATACTCCTACTGCCTACAATAAGAGCAGGGAAGATCTCCGTACTCTGCCTACAATAAGAGCAGGGAAGACCTCCATACTCTGCCTACAATAAGAGCAGGGAAGATCTCCGTACTCTGCCTACAATAAGAGCAGGGAAGACCTCCATACTCTGCCTACAATAAGAGCAGGGAAGACCTCCATACTCTGCCTACAATAAGAGCAGGGAAGCAGAGGAGCCAAGTCCCCCCCCCCCCCCCCAAAAAAAATAAATAAATAAAAATCTGTTGGGGAGTTGAAATAATGTTGGACTAATGGAGAGTTGAATGAATGTTAGACTAAAAACACTTAAACACTCGGCTAATTACACACAAATTATACACACACTCACCCATACAGCGTTCTTATTGCAGCGATGTAATGCACTGCTTAAATGTCCTCCATTTTTGCACACCCTTTTTTTTGTCTTCCCCCCACCCTCTCCCTCCCTCCCTCTCCCTCTCGGTAATCTACTAGCCAGGTCATGCTGATTGTGCTCTCCATTGAATAGGGTGAATTTTTTGCGTGTGTGTGCGCGCGTGTGTGTGTGTGTGCTCGCGCACGCGCGTGTGTGTGTGTGTGTGTGTGTGAGCGAGTGTACAGCTGGCCTGCTGGTTCCTTTTAATCAGAGGGACAGCTCGTCTACATGAATGCCTGTATTGTTGGATCATGTGTATGCAGGACCAGTGTGTGTGTGTGTGTGTGTGTGCGTGTGCACGCAGGCAGGCATTCAGAACTATTGGTAATTATAGTTCTACTATGTGAATGTGCATGGAGGTTATGGTGTCTATAGCAGCTCCTGTACTCAGGGATTTTGTTCAGTCACATGACCCAAACCCTACACAGCTTTTTGGGTCCGAGTGATAAGAGGAGATTGTTCATTTAGAAACTGTACCTTGTTGCGTGCTGATGTGTTTTCTAAAGTATTTCTTCTTGTGTCTCTTTGCTCCAGGTCGTAACGAACTCATAGCAAGATACATCAAACTGAGGACAGGAAAGACGCGGACCCGAAAGCAGGTGACCCATTTAAATGCTTTGTTTTTTTTAAAACCGTTAAGCATGCAGCCTCAAAATGATTATTATAATATATAATATATTATAATATAATATAGTTTGGATAGAACATGATTGGGATTTCTTCAGAATTTGGTCATCAAAAATGTGAATCTTAGACTAGCTAATTGGCTAGCTTTAACTAAAGAACAGGTAAACCCTGTTGCCAGTACAACAATTAGATGTTGGGGTTTATATTGACATGGGACAGGAAACACACAAACAACAAAAGCCTTTGATTAAGGTTTCGACATCAATTGTGCACCCTTGCCGTCTATAGACATTCTACCGCTAATACCCTTTTAGCAAGGCAGCAGGCCTTTGAAATCACCATAGCAACCTAGTGTTTGGCCCTTCCTGCTTGCTCTTTGTTTTTCCTAATTACTGCTCTCCTTTCTGCCGCCCTCCCCAGGTGTCCAGCCACATCCAGGTCCTCGCACGCAGGAAGTCCAGAGAGTTCCACTCCAAGCTAAAGGTAAGAGGATCCCCCACCTGGTTATGGCTACTGATGGAAATGCAAGTGTTGTCACTCGTCGCTCACTCATTATTGTTTAAGCAAAACAACCAAATATTTGCATTTGTTAACCTATAAGTGGAAGGGTATTTTGTACTTGATAAATGATTTAAACGCAAAATTCTAATCCTTTCATTTTCACTTGATTGACTCATGGAGGAGTTGAGTGAAGGTTCCAGCATATGTAATGGTGTACATATGAATGTATATTAAAAAGGTGGATTTTAAATCTCTCCCTAGGACCACAGTGCCAAGGAAAAGGCTCTGCAGAGCATCTCGGCCATGTCCTCGGCCCAGATCGTCTCAGCTACAGCCATACACAGCAAACTGCTGCCCGGCATCGTACGGGCCAGCTTCCCCAGCAACGCACAGGTGACACACACACACACACACACACACACACACACTACCAACACACAACCACCTCACTAGATGCTTCGAATATAAATGCCCATTTAGAGGAACCAACATAATGCGAAAACATATTAGGCCATGTCAATGTATTTACAGGGTATATTGTTTACAATCTGTGTTTCTGTTCTAGCTTTGGCAGGGCATGATTCCCGGAGGCCAGTCCAGCTCTACCACTGAAGAGTGAGTCACACGCTGTATTAAGGCTGGGTGATATGGACAAATTTATTATCACAATAATTATGGGGAATTTTACATGGTGTCGATAAATATCACGGTATACTTATGAATTTAAAATACCATTCAAACAGTCAAACTAAGGGTCATTACATTGAAGTATATGGAGATTTAAAGTACCAGACTAAAACTAGTTTTCCTTTCTCTGACATTTCAAACCTCATATTTTGATCATTTTAAGGGCATGGTAATTAATTTAGACTATAGAACTGGGTATCAGGATAAGTCGATATCTTTATTTCATGACAATACAATACAATACAAAAAAAGAGAACCTCACCAGTGATAACTGTGGGATTCTGTTTGGGCACCTGTGACGAAACCGCCATTTAGTGGTCACATGGTGCCAGTAAATGGGGCCGGTGTGTCGTTGTATTATCTTTAGTATGATATACTGTGGAGGGGTTTTGACCTCTACTGTCCCTGCTGTCAGTAACAGGGCTTTCAAATAGTATCACCCATTCAGGTCATCATGTGGCCCTGTAACAATGTACATCATCTCTTTCTCTCTCTCTCTCTCTCTCGTTCTCTCTTTATCTCGGTCAGCATTAAGCCGTACTCTCAGCAAGCCTACCCTGTACAGACAGCAGGAACGACCACCATCTCAGGTAAGAGAGGCACACACCGCAGCACAATTACCTGTTATTGACCTCGCCGAACAGCCAGTCCTGGCTCCCTCTTATTTCCACTTCAGCTCACAGTGGGGGCGCATTGCAACGCCTGAATGTGGGTACCCCAGGGATTCTTGGGCACCCCAGGGGAGTCTCGGGCACCGTAACTTCTTTGTTGTCCCTTTTTCTAAATTTTTTTACAGCGTTCGGAGGTCACGTGATTGAAGAAATGTTTTTGATGGATGACATTCAGTACGGATGACATTCTTTATATCCGCTCCACACCGCATATCCTATTGGATTCAGCGGGAACTTTCATGCTCCTTCATGTGTCAGAATTACAAATGATGAATTACGAAATGTACATGGAAATCGGACCAAAAAAAGGGAATATAATATGCAATTTGTTTGATAAAATACAGTGATCATTGAAGTGATGGATATGTCGATCCGCATTGTTTTAACGTAAAATGGTATTCAAAAGTGTTTCCTTTTGACTTATTTTGAAGTATACCGGGTGATTTAATGCGAGAGAAAATTATTGATGGTGATGATGATGATGTAGGATGTGATTTGCTTATTTGGATTGGCTAATGTGACAAGACGCTAGCCCGCTGTGTGTTATATGAATGGGAGCAGAAACACGTCGATATCATTGGTTGATTCGTTAAGCCGGCCACCGTGAACATGTTGATTTGGCATTTGTTTTCTGTAGACGATTTTGCATTGATTAGACTGGATGTAAGGATGTAAAATAATTCTTGGAGCATTGGTCATTTTGCATTGTTGAGAAGGGAATAATATCACTGGAAATGAGTGAAGAAGGAGGGAAAAAGTACATTGAATGGTCTTTAAGTACAGCTTAGCATTCTGCATGTTCACAAGGAGACAATGGCAGATCTTCCTGTAGAGAGGCAACAACAGATGTGATTAAATAACATTACATTAGGCTACATTAGAAGACACTCTATTGTCCCCATGGGAAGTTGGCAGCAGCAAAGATACAGGTTATTCAAACTGTGGAGTGGAGGAAAACAGCTTGTTGTTCCTCACCAGATAACTTGATGTGGCATTATTATTAATGATGACAGAGTTATGAGTAATGTGATTATTGTTACCAACTTGTAAAGAAGCAACCTGTCTTGGATAGTGGAACCAGAAGGCTTTTTCTGTTTTGAAACAGAAAATGACAGCTGATTTACTCTAGTAAAGATTAAGGGACAACATCTGTGACAGAGATTTATCATCAACTAGAAAATTGGAGTTTCTCATTTCACATTAAATGACAACATTAAAAATAAACAGATGACTGATCTCCATCATCATGCATACTGGAGTTTAAAACAATGACATTTTGGATTTCACATAGCTTCTGTTTCTTCTGTCGGCCAAGATGAGTTGCATAACGTGTTTGTGCGTAATGGTGGTATACCGTATGTGAAGAGGGGTCATTCTCTTGTGTTACATAGGCTACGAGCCCACGGGGGCCGCCCAGACCCACAGGGAGCCAGCGTGGCAGGGCCGCTCCATCGGCACCACCAAGCTGAGACTGGTGGAGATCTCCTCTTTCCTGGAGACGCAGAGAGACCAGGAGGCTGTGAGTAGCACACACACACACACACACCCACGCATGCCCGGACACATGTTACCTCAAACACACACACACACACACACACAAACATAAACGCATGGTGTTTGTCTGAGGCAGTGATTTTCTGGGACGTGGCAGACATACAAGATCAGAACCATCCCATCACTATTTTACGACTGTTCATTAAAATCCATTTTGAATTGTAGTATGTTGTATATACACACATACATTTTTAGTTATTTATATAATTTCTGATGCATTATACATTGGGTTATCCCGCTGCCGCATTTGTTGGAGATTTACAAATGCACATTGTAGGCCATGTACTTTTTCTCAATGTCAATTTTGTCAACTGTTACACACACACACACACGCTTTCTATAAACACAATGCAATGTATATTCCTCTTTTTGTAGCAGTACAACAAGCACCTGTTTGTGCACATCGGCCAGACGAGCCCCAGCTACAGTGACCCTATGCTGGAGTGCGTGGACATCCGGCAGATCTACGACAAGTTCCCCGAGAAGAAGGGGGGGCTGAAGGAGCTCTTCGCCAAGGGTCCGCAGGAAGCCTTTTACCTCATCAAGTTCTGGGTGAGCATGCACACACACACACACACACACACACACACACTGTACCCTGGTTTCCCTGCTTCATTGCAGGGTGTGTCTTGTGAGGGGAGGGGGGGGGGGGTGAGTGTGTTGTTTGAAGGCATATAGGTAATGGAGGGGGTGGTGCAGTTAGCCCCTCCCTCGTGTGTGTGTGTGTGTGTGTGTGTTAGAGGGTGGTGGGTTGATGACAGCCAGCAGCAGCAGAGGCTTTGTTTGAACACCTGCTCTCCTCCCGACTCAGGTGAGAGAGAGAGAGAGAGAGAGAGAGAGAGAGAGAGAGAGAGAGAGAGAGAGAAACAGAGAGAGAGAGAGAGAGGGAGGGTGGAAACTCTTTCTGTTGTTCCCACCTCCTCCTCTCTGTCTCTATCTCCCCTTGGCTGCACTTGTCTGTGTAGACTTTGACCATGTAACCCACGCCATCGCATCCTTGTGTCACTCATTGGCTTTTCCTCATTCCTTCTCCTCTTCTCTATCTCTCACTCCCACTCTCTCGCGCTCTCTCTGTCTCATGTTTCTAAGAATAAATGAAACGTTAATATTTAACTGTATTTGAGCTTTTATATTCGGAGCAGACTCCACAACAGGGGGAAGCCCTGTCTTGAGCCTTAAAGCAGACCAATAAGGCTTAAACATAGACCTGGGTTCATCTTTCGGTCGAATGTTGTCATCAAAAACCCTGCCCGGGTTTGGTAAATGTACCGCTTCCTGCATGCAGTCATTTATTGGTGTGTGAGTGCGTGTGTGTGTGTGTGTGTGTGTGTGCGTGCGTGCGTGCGTGTGCGTGTGCGTGCGTGCGTGCGTGTGTCCTTAGGCCTGTCGGTCCTCCTCAGAGAACTCATTACACAATGCACAAATGCGTCCCCACTTTTCCCCAGCCGGTAATCAGGCTGCACCATGGACTTGTACTGCTGCCATTTAATGTTTTCCAGCCTCCGATGACAAAACACAACACAAGAATGCGCCCCGCTTGATCCACCACCCTAATCCGGCCAGTAGAGCTGGGCAGCTCATTTTGTTTTCCCAAGTGTCCCAAATTAAACAAGGCAGATTTATTGTAAAAAAAAAAAAATTGTATAAAGGCTTCAGAATTGTATATCAAGGATAATGCAGTGTGTTTGAGTGTAGGAAGCCCAAATAGGTTTAATTGAATACACTAACTGAATCAGGTCAATAGGACCAGATGTGTAATTAACGACATAACCACAATTTATGACATGTTTTTTAATTATTATTTCTGAGCAACAAACAAAGAGCAGAATGAAATTGTGAGCTTAGTATGTTAATTGGATATAGTTCATAGGGAAGGGTATTGAGCTAATAACCAGAATATCAGCTGCGAAGCACTGCGAAGTGAAGGTACACAAGATTTTCTTTTACACAAGCATGTATTACGCGTGGCACTGCAGTGACTCTATTAAATGTGGATGTTTATCTGTGTCACGCTGCAGGCGGACCTGAGCTACAACGTGCAGGAGGACCCCACGGCGTTCTACGGCGTCACCTAGCCAGTACGAGAGCTCAGAGAACATGACCATCACCTGCTCCACCAAGGTGTGCTCCTTCGGGAAGCAGGTCGTCGAGAAGGTGGAGGTGAGAAGAGTCTTAAAGTCTAAAGTTATGAGGAGGACTGTTGCTTAACAAATGGTGAGAGGTCAGAGGCAGACCACCGCTACCAGACCACTGGAGTCACTTCAATTTTAAACTAGAGGTGGGACCGAGCCGATTCAATATACAGAGTACCGATGATGGCGTAATTCACTTATCAGATATAAGGCTGACATCGCCGATCCACGTACCGATCCAGATTCCATTCCATAGCTTGCGCTGGAGCCATGAACTCGCCGTAACACTACTTGAGACTTTTTTTCTCTACACAGTCCTTGCACTTTTATTGAATTGAATTGAATAAATATTCAATTTGAGGTTTTTTTTGTATATTTTCTTCTTGTATCTTTTAATAAGTGCTGTGTTGTTTACTACAGCCTCATGTAACCTTACACATAATACCAACAACAATAATAATAATAACAATAATAATATTCAAGAAAAAAGAGCTCTGGTATCGGAATCAGTATTGGTATCGGCAGATCATCAATTTCGGGTATCGGAATCGGATCGGAACTGAAAAAAAGTGGACCGGTGCATCTCTACTTGAAACCCTGCATAACCAACCAGAAATAAATGTTTTCATCGTATGATTTGATATAACTAACTATCATGACTACTAACTTCCTCTCAACCGGTTTATTTTAATTTTTAATTTTTGTCGCATTCTCCCATTCCTCAGACGGAGTACGCAAGATTTGAAAATGGCCGCTTCGTCTACAGGATCAGCCGTTCCCCGATGTGTGAATACATGATTAACTTTATACACAAACTCAAACATCTGCCCGAGAAATACATGATGAACAGCGTGCTGGAGAACTTCACTATTCTACTGGTGAGAATAATGTCTGTGTTTGTGTGCGTGTATACGCCACAGCCTCTATAGTGTATATACAATGTGTGCTATTAAGTTGTGTGTGTGTGTGTGTGTGTGTGTGTGTGTGTAGTACCCATTCATGTGAAGTCTTACGATGTGTGTGTCCATCCGTGTGGTCCTGCAGGTGGTCAGCAACAGGGACACGCAGGAGACCCTGCTGTGCATGGCGTGCGTCTTTGAGGTCTCCAACAACGAGCACGGGGCCCAGCACCACATCTACCGGCTCATCAAGGAATAACACGCCTCCATCGTCTGCAAACACCTCCACCACCGGGACACCCAGCGCTGGTGGCCAACGGGAGACGTAACTGATGACGCGTGTTTTTAGTTTCAAACCATTACCATGGTGTCTTTTGAGTTCAAGTGCCACCGAGACACACATCGGCTGCAATTTCACATCTGCTGCCACTCTAAACCCCAAGCGACGATAAGTCAACCTTTTACTGCATCGACGACAGAACTCGTAGCGCATAGGTGACCGATTACCCAAGACACGGCAGTGTGAAACTGACCGGATGCTTTGCCACTCTTTTAAGAACGTTTTCTATGACTCGACGACGGCGATCGTTGGTTTGCGAAGAGATGTCGATAACGCAGCCATAAATACTCTACAATCCAGGTATGGATTGTGCCGATATTAGTTTGTTGGCCTTTTTTTTGCGCATCAGGGAATGTGATGTTTCAGGTTTTGTGAAGACACAAGCCACTAGCCATATGTGGCTAGTGGTGATCCCCCCCTGCCTTATCTCAGTCACAGACGTAACGCCATCAACTGCAGCATGTCAGCTAAGGTGATGATACTTCTGCGTATTTTTGGGTAAAAGACCGACAACAAACCTGAAGAGTTAAAAGTCAAGAGACCCTCCTCCCCCACTAAACATGTATGGTTGTGTGTGTGTGTGTGTGTGCGCGCGCGTGCGTGTTACCTGTGCGGACACTGAAACAAGATTGAAGATCAGACCCTGTGTATCATTAATGAAGAGCTGTGGTAGAGAATAACTTTATTAACAGAGTTGTGGTGGTGACATCATTGTTTTTGTATGGATAGCGATGGTGTATACTTTAAAGGTGTGAGGCACAGTCTTGCACAAAAAGAAAGGTTTATCCCAAAGAAAAAAACAACAACATTTTTTGTACCTTTTGGTTACAAAAACCTTCTAACAAGCAAACGTTGACGAGAATATATATAAAAATATATATAAATGTGTGTGTATAAAACCCAGGGACGCCATCTAATTTTGTTACAAATCTATAAGACTGAATTATTCATACTCTTAATAGCTACGTCCTGTTCCCTTGTTACTGGACCGAAAACTAGTTAACTAAATATAAAAATATCAATCCCAATTAAATGTTACATCCTATGATTACTCCCATGGAAAAACACTGTGATACATGGCAAAATAATACATGCTCAATGTTATGTACTGGTAAGCAAAACCCAATGCATTTCCTACACCTGCAATAATTAAACCGGCCAGATGTATTTCGTTAAAACTCATTTCCCCGCACGGTTTCACATAACATGGCACCAAAGAAAGAAACCAATACCTTAAAAATTCGCAACACTTTGGCAGAGGGACGAAGGTTTGCGTCACATTGATTGTGTTCTCGTCATGGCAACGTCACCCGCTTATAGTGCATCCTATTGTATACGATGTCTCCATGCCAACAACTGTGCGCTCCCCCATGTTTAGGTCATATCTATGTATGAACACACAATGTTTTAACGGTGCAATTGATTATTTATCCAGACCGCATTGAAGTCAACTTCGTATAAGACCTTGCCTTGATTAAGAAAAAAACACAAACGGAGGTTATACCAGGGCTTTAATTGGTGGTATATCCGTTCCATGCACCATCAAGTGCCTTCTGTTAGGAACAGCTATTCAAGTGTTGCTGCGTCCTTTTGAAAATCCTTAACCTTCTGAAGATTGATTTCAAACCCGATTCACTAGGTTTGCCCCTTAACTACAAATGATCCCTTTAGATGTTAAAACAATATTCAGAAAATGACAAATGTCTGAGCAAGCTTTGTTAGCATTGTGGAAACGTTCTTAATGATGTTCCTGGTTCTACATCCAACTTGTCCCTGTAGCGCTGGTTATTGGTATATTCATACCATGTGGTTGCCTAGGGACCGTTACCAGCCATATGGTTAAATATGGAACTCCCTCCTTAATACGATATTCCTGTGTACATATTTACTAATTGGACGCTCTTGCCAACCATATAATGAAATATGTAACCTACTTGGACTATCTAAATGCAATAACAAGACCTCCTCGAGTCATCCACCGTGGCTAATCCCTATTAATCAAAGAGAATGCACAGAGTGCACAGCACCTTTTATTAATTAGAACCACCAAGCCACAATAATATGACTGTGCCTGGAATTAAGAAGCTATAGGATTGAGGAAATTCCACAGTGACAGTAGTTATGCGTATGCGTATGCTTTTCTTCACCCAATTCACAGTTTAATGTTGGCCAACACAGTTCAACAACACCTTTAAAAGGTAACAAAACAGGCGTACATTTTGGCCAGCAACATTGCTTCGCGGTGCCTACAGATTCATACAGACAAATTCTGCACTGGCATTACCTTGCAGGTGAAATCAAGTCCTATTTATAATGTGAAGTATTCCTCATTGTGGCAGACTGAATGTGTAATGGCAGGCAGGTGTCAGAACTAACACTGAGCAGATAGTGATGTCATTCCAGGAGGAACCGCAAGGAACCACAGTGAACACTGTAGCTCTGCTTCATGTACCTGCTGTGAGTGTATTCTGCCATGGGTTAAACCGCTGGACATATATTCATATGAATACTGTGTCAGAGTATACAAAGTCAAAGACGGTATCTCTCGAAGTATTGCTTGGCTGGACCGCGTCGTTTTATCGACCCATTTAAGGTAGCTGCGTTAATTATAGCCCGTCTGTCTGCCATTACATTACCTCTCCACATTAAATAATCCGTGAATAGCTGACACTGCAACATAATACAATGAGCAGCACTACACCTAAATCTTAAGGATCATAAGTTGCTTATATTCTGTTTAATCACCAGAGGTCACTTCAGAGGGCCGACACGTGTTCATATAAAAGTGTTCTCACAAAATGTTGGCTAAAGTAAGGCACATGCGTTGGCCTGGTTTGGTTCAAGTGGATGAAGTCGTGATGTGTTGTGTGCTTCTCATGAGTAAATTAATCATTATCGTCTCTTGTTGTCGATAACGTCTTGTCTCGTCTTGTCTTGAGTGCTAGTTGGATGTAATTTTTCAAAACCACCTATTGCCCATTATACAAATCCTATCTCTTAACTCCAATATGGCCTTGAAAATGTCTGCTCCAGTACCTTTGCAGGATATGTTTTGATAAATTACTTTGTACAGATGTGATGCTGTTTGGTACAGATGTTGTGTATATCTTTGATATTATAATGTTTATCCAATTTTGAGAAGAAAAAAAGACTACATTTAGGATTGGTCTCTATTGGTATTGCACAGGGTCTGGTCTTTGGTTGGTTTATATGTTTTTGTTTTTTCTTCTTCATGGCTAAAGGTATGATGTTAGATATTTTATAGCTTTGTAGAAACTTTGTACGCATATGCTATTCAATTTAAATAAACAGTCAGCTGTACTCTTGTGGCTCTTAGATTATTTACACATCACTTAAGCATACAACAAACTATATCCATACTGATACATTGATTTAAGAGTGAATTCATATTCAACAATTTACATTATTTTATATCAATTACCAAATTCAGGATTGATAAATAAATGTACACCATTTTATCTTATAAATCATCCAAATCTGAACCCAATCTCTTCAAAGTGAATAGACGGGGAAATCAGGAATTTAAAAATGTTTACCCTGACATTTAGTCCCTCAGTCAAACATATACATAATTAAGTATTCATTCATGATTATTTATGATTTGTATGGGGAAAATATCTCAAAGATCCGCTATTGGACAAGAACATTAAACAAAATGCTGTCAATTTAACATTTACATCTGATGAATCCTTACCTGCAACCTGATACGCTGCAGCCCCCTAGTGGACCAAACAGGAAGCCTGCGCACCATCAACTCAGAGATACTACATGTAGCTTTTATGATTAAAGGACAACACATGTTCACATTTCACAAGCTTGTTTTGACTTCGACTCAGAGTAGTTTAGTCTAGGATACATTATCAACACCTTTTGATTGTTGGCTCCAGTGAGTTGTTGCAACTAAACTGAACTAAACCCAACTAACGGAAGAAGCATTTGGGCACTCATCTCCGTAGCTTCCCCGCGACGGTGAGCTTGCGGATGTGGTCCAGTGGCCCCTGCCCCAGGAGGACGGACGGGTGTCGGTACGAGCCCCCCAGGCGGTCCCAGAGAGTGAAGTATTGACCGTAGTTGTAATAGAAATAGAGGTGGTGGTCAACGTGGTGGGCCGCGCCGTTGATCACCTCCACCAGAGGCCAGGGGATCCGGAAGTCTCCGTCGTGGATGGAGATGGTCCAGATGTTGACGAACACAAACAGGAAGAGGTACGCCACCTGGCGGTAAGCCAATAGGAAAGAGATGAAGGGTATACATTCTACATTATTGTCATTGTACAAGTACAACATATAGCTAGCATCTCTCTCTCTCTCTCTCTCTCTCTCGCTCTCTCTTACACACGCACACACAAACACACACAGTTGAGTGTGTGTTTGTGTGCCATCAGACATCAACTAGAAGATAATTGGGTTAGGGGTTTAAACAGGCTGATAGCACATCACGTCTCTCTTTGCAGTCATTTTTACGCGACATGAAGATGAACATACAGAGATGGAGGTAAACTTCATCCCAGACAGGACATGTGTAATGTACTGATGTGACATTTCACATGTAATGCGACAGTACTTAATGAAGAGAGTGAGTGGGGGGGGGGGGGGGGGGGGGGGGGGGTCACCTTGTGGAGGGGGAAGAGGAAGGGGTAGATGTGGTACGGCAGACTCTGAAGGAAACCATCCACCGGGTGGAAGGCGTGACTGGCGAACGGCGTTGGGATCTTGAAAGTGTGATGCTGCTTGTGCAAATACTGACGCAGGGAAGGAGAAGATTCAGATTCGTTTGAGGTTTCTATCTTCAGAAAGTGTCAAAATCGATGCAGGAATTTGGTTGTCATCCATCCTGAGTGACTTAACACATTGAAATTAGACAACACAAGATGTGTTTTAAAATACAGTAAATATTCCTGCAGCAGAAAAGGCTTCTTATGGATCCCTAATTTCTAATTTCCAATTCACCTGTCAATAAGGACACAATGGATTCTTGTTCCTATTATATTTTCACAATTACAATTTACAACACAATTACTTTGATATAGTTAGCACTATATCCATGTACAGTATAACACAATGACCCACCAACTGTTGAAATCAATACATCTCATTACAAAAAATATATATCTTTAGAGTCACCTCCAGCTCACCTTATAAAGGCTTTTATGATGCAGGACCCGGTGCATCCAATAGATCACCATGTCTGTGAAGAACAGGAAACCAGCAACACTCAGCATCACCCCAGGCCAGCCTAGAGCAAGAAACCACCCAAATAACAGCACACTATGGACGGGTCATCAGGGTTCGTTATTCACGTTAACCTTTCTGAGCGTAAAATTCTGGTTTTATTTTGTCAGCTATGTCTTAAAATGTTAATACTATGAACTAGTAGATCGTAACCGGACGGTAGAGCATCATCATGTCCAAACGTTCAGAATATAGAGAAGTCACCGCAGTTGTGTTCACCTGCAACTTAAACCTGCAGCTATTTAGTCCATTCAAAATGTCTCACCTTGAAGGTTTCTCAAGAATAAAACATACACATCCACGAGTCAATCCAGCCAAGGACATTTTTCCTAGAAATAATTTAACTCTGGTCCACTTCTGCCCCCCCCCCCCCCCAGAACTGTAGCTACAACTCATGCCACTAGAGGTTGATACATGGGAAAACGTACAGTCATTTCTGTTTACAACCAAAATCTGTAGTATTTCAGTCAAAATGTTTTTGTCCTTTGTCACGGTGTAGCCCATGTAGGTTTCCTCTCACCTGAAGGGGATTTAGTGATGTTGTCATAGAGTTTGCTGTATCCTCTGATTTCAGCGAAGAACAAGGCGACTGTGGGGAAGCTCATCCAGAAGATGGAGGTCACCCCTAACCGGATTTCTCTCTGTAGTTGGTTCTGTGAAGCCATTGGAGCAACGGAAACATGTTGCAGACTTGGAATATTTGCAATGTTATAATGATCTCATGTTAATATGAGGGGCTTTAGATAGTGAAGAGAGACAGACAGACAGACAGACAGATAGATAGATAATCTGTTCAAAATGCATACCTCAATAAAGTGTGGGTGCTTCAGGAGTCGATGATCAAAGACATAGTAAAAGCTGAAGGCAGCAAACCCTAGGTAGAGCAATTCTGCCCCCATGTTGGTCAGTACCAGGAGGCTGATGACCTGGCGGAGGGCCCCGTCCTCGGGCCACGACGCAGGGTACACATAGGGGGTGAGAATGTAACGGTCAGCAATGTCCAGCACATGATCCATAGATCAATCTGTAGCAGTAAAAGGGTAAAGAGGATAGTTACATGTCGCCGGTGTCTTTAATTTTAATTTTTAATTAATTAAGGGACCTTTCGGTCTTTATTTGTCATTCCCATGTTCGGGAACGAAATTTGTCCTCTGCATTTAACCCATCCTACTGTACGTAGGAGCAGTGGGCTGCTATGATCAGCGCCCGGGGAGCAAGTTGGGGTTCAGGGTTCAGTGTCTTGCTCAAGGACACTTCGACAAGCAGACAGTTTGGAAGCGGGGATCAAGGGGATCGAACTGCCGGCCCTACGGTTAGTGGACGACCCCGCTCTGTCCACCCGCTCTACCTACTGAGCTACTGCCGCCCCGTCTTTAAATCGCATCGGTAAAGAACAACGGATGTTCTCAGCTTATATTGACAAAAACATTTTAATCTTAGGGGAAATTTGTTGAAAATTAAGGCTTAAGGGAATTTAGAAATGTAGAGATAAAATAATTTATTACACACATACATTAAGGAAAGGGTACAAAATATCTAAGTGTTGGGTTATCCCAATGTGCACCGTTGGATCAATAGTGAGGAAGCTGCTTCACACTCAGCATCTGAACAAGAAGGAGGCTGTTGAGGGAAGACGAAGAGAGGCCAACAAGCACTTTGAAGGAGCTGCAGAGTTCAGGTGGTATTTACACCATCTGAGGCCAACAAACACTTGGAAGGAACTGCAGAGTTAAGATGGTATTTACACCATCCTGTGAAGTATGCTGAGGATGTCACGATCTCACCCCAAAACACGTTTTCCCTGTGTCGCTAGTCAAATGTGTGTCACCAGGGCCGTACCCACCATTGAGGTCACCTCTGTATTTTTTCTGAGGTGTATATAATAAAAGTCGTGAAATAATTGCCTAAAAATGACTTTACTTTGGTGCGGAAAAGACATTGTATCATGTCATTCATCCCCAGACATCATCTGACGAATAGCTCATGTGCAGTCGCGCTCCGTTTAACAGTGGCCATCCATCATGATGCCGGCTAGTTAGTTTCACTTTAGTGAATTAACTAGCTTGCTAGCCAGCAATGGTAGACTGATAAACTTTCGACGAAATGCTTTTCTTTCAATTCCGTTTGTGTAAAGAGTTAAAATTCATGTTAAAATGAGGTACCCCTATATTTTTTTATTTTAATTGCAAATGATCCTAGCCTGTAACATGTACATATAAATATCAATTGACCCTGTGTTTACTTTCTTCACTGAGACAGAGAGGAAAATTTTAATATTCCGTCAATCAAATCTTAGCTTTGGGAAAGGAAGAGATACGGGACAAGATGAGGAGACAGAGAAAAAGAAAGAGAGAAGGTGATGAGATGAGCGAGGAAGAGCAGGTACTGCCCACTGTTCCCAGGATTTAGCATTATGTCCCTGTGCTGTTCAACACAAACAAAAACGGACCTGATTCTTATGTATTACTTGACAGATCATTTATGCTACTGCCCACTGACATAGTTTTAAAGCTATTATCCAATTTTTGCTCTCCAAAAGTCTTAAAATGCACATATGTGCATTTTTTCGGGGGGGGCATGCCCCCAAACCCCCTCAGCAAACTCTGTTTTTGGCTTCTAAAACCCTGCGTACGGCCCTGTGTTGATTACTACTCTGTTCACCTGTGTTTCATTTATTTAAGTTGGCAAAGTCAATGGCCACATCTCAATACCATCAAGTAGCACAATCTCTTTGAAGTATATATATATATATATATATATATATATATATATATATATATATATATATATATATATATATATATATAAGGCAGCATTAAATAGGCATATGAGCTTTTCAGGAAAGTGGCCAACTGAAACAGGCTTGTCACGTAGGACTTGTGCACCAAGACAATTCACACCATCTTCATGTTCTTACCCTGCTGCAACCTGATCTGTTCCTGCCGTACGGCCGTGGACCCTCAGAAGTAAATGGGATTTAGTTTGAATTATCTCCCTTACTCAAGCAAACTTGAGTGAAATTGCATTGTGATCTTTGATCTAAGCGTTGGTTCTGTTAAGGGGTTCAGAGGAATGAGGAGAGGGTGTAAAGCAGAAGGGACATATCTGGGTGGAATACGATCCCAGGACATGGGGTACACAGGGAAAAATGTCCACTCAGCAAGTCACTTTTCAGCCCAGCAGTAAACAGGGCTACACACTTTGGAATTAGGTGACCCGTAGGCCTACTGCAAAATAAATCGACAAAAAGTGGTAAACATGAGCTATGCTGTTAATATTCTGTTAATGATGATCTGTTCTGTTAACAAGTTCTATTATTGTTATACTGTGTATCTTATCTTTAATATTATTATTCCTCTTCCGGACACAATTTCGATTCGCTACTAGTCAAATTATATATCAAAGACAAATCAGGAGGACGTGCGTATCAAAACGTGCGTTTTCATCGGGATCGGTGTGCTATTACTTTTCTTAAAATAATACAAATTTTTCGCGAAAAACTGCGAAAATGTTCTCATAGAGAATGAATGGGAGGAGGTCAAAAAACAAACAAATCATTGGACTTTTCGTACTGCCTACTGCTGTCTACTGCTCCGACATAGTTTCACCTAGAGACTCCATTTAAACTTTAAACAGTAGACACAAGTCTTGTGTATTGGTGTATTATTCCACGTTTTGATAGGTCATATAGTTTTTGATCAATCACTGATCAATGACCATGATCATTTTTGGAGAAATGATGAGATTATAATGGGTGTGTATTTTGCGGAATGTTTGTGACAGAGTGCATGACATCATCGGTCAGAGTGGGAGAGAGCCCAAAAAAATTCAAGATTTTTTCTCTTTCCACGCTGCTCCTGGCCACAATTTACACTCTACACACATGATTTTTTTCCAAATTTGTAGACAAACTTAAAAATCAGAGAGACTTTGAATTAGCAGCCTCTAAGTGCAGCCACGTCTGTCTCTGCTCCTCATTGACTCCAATACAAAGATTTTCTGAGAGAAGCAGAACGGACCCCTGTTTTAAACTTGCAAGTGTCTCCAAAATATTTACTGTAGAAACACCAAATCGTTCAGGATGTCCTTACAGTGTTGTCATCAGTGTTGTAACTTTGTCTTCCACATATTTGAGGTTGAAAGGGCATAGGTTACTGTATAAATAAATACTTAAAAAAGGAATGTTTGTTGTAGGTGTGCTCCTTGTATATAATATCATAATGTTACTAGTATTAATTGTTTGAAATCTCTGAAGAATCTCATCATAATGTACACACTCCGGCAGTAGCCCCCCTGGCCCTTTCAAAATTTCCCCAGAGGAAATTTTATAGTTTTAAATTCTAACTGTAATACCTACTAAAGATAAAAACATTATCATGCAAATGTGTAGAAGTAACTTTGATACATTTAATTAGAAGTGATTTTCAAGTGTTTCACATCAATCTTAATGCGCTGTTTGCATTAGACGATGTCAATCTTCAATCAAGTAAAATTGTGTTTGCCTAACAATAGTACAGTTAGTGAAATAATTAAAAAGGGCTTGCTTAAATTAACCATGAGATTGAATTAACATAATACACCGCTAGGCCATGGAGGGTCCTCTTGTCTATTTTAAGCAGTTGTATTACTTCAATGAAAACAGTGGTTAGTGGGACGCCACACCAGCTAAGCTCAGTTTTCCTGTAGTAGACACCCCAAAACACATCAGCAGATTTAGTGAGAAAACATGAAGCCTAGGGTACCTACTGAATATGCTGTGTTTAGCAACATATCTAATTCAGTCAGAAATTACTCATGTCATAGATTTAACCATTTTATTGCATGAAATACACTTAAGTTTTGGCAGAATGATTCCACTCTTTTAGGGTGCTCTCTGCTGTAGGATTTAAATCATGACATACAGATGTCAGATACAGCATACCAACATTTAGCTCTATTCATTGTAAAAGGCTTTCCAGGTGTACTGGAAGAGGCACTAGTAAGGATATTGGAGATCCCGAGGAGTCATTTACACATATTTTGCTATTAAAGAGACCTACAATGCAAAGACGACAGCCAAGCACAGCCTCCAAGCAAAACATTAAAAATATGTGATCATTTCAGATAGGCTCTATAATTGCATGTTTGAATAGCATTTTTTTTTGTGTATTTTTTTCTTTCAAATATATAAAACTATTTCGACTGCTTTTCACTTAAATCACTTAAAGCCACAAACAACGATTTATTTTCAAAAAGTACATGAAAATATCACACACACACACATGTGGATAAAATCAAACTGTGGACCTGAAGACTCTGAGGACTTCTTCATTATGCAAAGGAAACAAAGGACACGAGCCGTTCCACCATATTGTTGTAGCCTTTTTGTAGCCTAGTGTCTATGTCTCTGTTTGTGGGAGGTCGCGCGTGTGCACGTATGCACGCACACATGCACGATGCACCTCACTGTCCATTTCCTCAGTCAGTGCTGGCTCTGATTCTCCCTTGGTCTGAAAATCATGTTGAAGGGTCTAGGGGCTTGGGTGACACCGAACACTGGCGTGTAGTCTGGCAGGCCTGCATCTTCTGGCCAGACCAACTGGAAGCGCCTCAGCAGCGTCACCAAGACGAGGAAGAGCTCCATACGAGCCAGCCCCTCCCCAAGACACATGCGGGGCCCTGGAGCGAAAGAATGCTGTCATTGATGTCATTGATGTAGCAGAGACACGACTGTTGATCTGGGCAAGTCAATCCGCACGATGCGTCAGATCCAGTTGTAGTTTTTGGTTTTGTACCTCCAGAGACTAAGGTCCCTTGGTGACCATGGTCTCCTCCTTTGTCTTAATGTGTTCACCTGTGTTTTGTGTATCAAAGTCAGACCCCCCCCCCCATTCTGTCAGTTAAAGCCGCGTCTGTAATACTACAGTCAGTAGGCTAGCCTAGAGTATAAGAATATGAGTCCAAAGTATCTATTTAATTCTGCACCTGTCTCTGTAGTTCATTGAGACACCTTCTCCCATCACAAGCTGACACCACATATCAAGTGGAAAATTATTACTACAGATGTTTTGTGGTAATGCCCATTTATTGCCCCCGCCGCCCAGCGTGTTGTAACAATAAGGCTTTAATGAACTGGCTGCTTTTCAGACCATTCTGCTGTCACCAAGTTTCCCTGAAATCTAGTGTCTTACATCAGCCTTAACACAACATGAACATGGGCCACAGGAAGGAACTTAGGTTCTTACCGACAGAGAAGGGCATGAACGCCTCCAGTTTCTGCAGCTCTCCCTGATCATTGAGGAAGTTGTCAGGGTTGAACTCGTGTGGGAATTTCCACTGCCCTTCCTCGTACAGGACCGACGACAGATTCTGGATCACCAGCGTTCCCTGTGGGCATTCACTAACGTGATCAGCACAGTGTGTGTGTGTGTGTGTGTGTGCGCGCTGCAGTAGGTTGTCCTACCTTGGGTATCTGGTAGCCCAGGAGCTCTGTGTCCTTTGTGGTGGCATGGTAGACGCTGAGAGGCAGAGTGCTGCAGAAGCGCTGCGACTCCTGGATCACTGCCTGAGAGAGCAAAGGAGAGAGAGAGATCAAAACAACATGGACAATATAGCCCCTTTTACGCAGCCTGTCCAAGGTGGGAATCTTGCTTCTTTATTCTGCCTCGCCTTCTGTATAAAAAGGAATGGGGGGGGGGGGGGCATTGCTGTTCCGCCTTTATGCCGGCAGTGGATGGAGTAACAGAGAGCTGAAAAGGGTGAGCCGGCAATCATCTTCATCAAAATTGTTGAGGACATTAGCCTTGTGGTCACTCTCTCCTCCACCCTCTTCTTTCAGAGACCAGCGCAAATTGACCAAGGACCACACGTCTCCGTTTACGGCGTCTAGGGTCGGCGCACCTTTCTACCTCGAATCGCTCCCTGCTTCTCTTCAATTTCTCCTCCAATGTGTTTCTGATCGCACAAACATGTTGCTCGCACAAATCCGCCATTTGTAACATTACGCATCAACATGTATACGACGCACAGCAACACATCGTGGCTCTGATTCCGGATCATCTACCCGTGTCCTGTGTGTCGGAGGAGCCCAACAAAGACACTTCTGGTGGGCTCGACTGCCACAATAATGTAGGGAATAATTCAGTGAGAGGAATCAACTGTATGACTCTGATACGTCCTGTTTCACAATACCTGCATAAATGGCATCCTATCTTTGTCTTCAAAACTGACCCGTTCCTTTCCGTCACAGACATGGTCTATCTCCCGTTGGCAACGCTCTGAGAGAGAGAAACAGTAAAAAAAATATGTATTTTTTCTTGAGCAACCAATGATATGCGGTGGATCTAGTACAGATTTTGATAGCTGCATATTCATTGAACCAATATGGCCGCAACACTGGCACACTGTACCCTGTATGTCAGGGTGGGTCGTCAGGTAGAACACGGCAAAGCAGATGGTGTTGGAGGTGGTGTCGGTGCCGGCAAACAGGAGATCCAACAGTGTTGCCAGCATCTGCTCCTCGTCAAATACACTGCCCTCCTCCTAGGGTAGGAGATGGGAGGGGTGAAGATTAAACTTAAGAGCCAAATTGAAAATGAAACGTCCCCTCCCAAGTTACACAAAAATAATAAATAGCTCTTTAAAAAAAAAATGTTTTTCTTTAAAGAAATTTGAGTTTATTCATTGTTTTTTTTGTGATGACACACACATATACACACACACACACACACACACACACACACAAACACCCTACCATCTTATCCATCTGGTCGAGGTAATTGTCTATGACGTCTCTGGGCTGTTTGGGGATGCGTGACGCTCTGTGCTCCGCTACGATGCCCTTGACGTGATGTTTGACATAGCTGTGGTCGTTCATAACTTTCCTGAAGGGCAGAGGGAGGCCTCTCAGCAGAGGGATGGTGTCATAGATCTATAGATATGAATAAGAAATAGAGTGATGATGATAGTGACTCTAGTGCCTATGATTGCTATTGTATGATGTGTACTGAGCTATGATTGTGCCCTCTTGGAATGTGATGTATTGTACATGTCTCTGTGAGGTTTGTATGATGTGTGTGATTGTATGTGTGCATGGGTGATCAACCCAGTTTCCCCCTTGCGGATACATCAAGTGCATCAAATTAAAATGACACATTCAGGGCTTTGGGTTGAATTGCGTTTTAACAGCAACAAAATTGAATCAAAAGCGTTTTTCTAATGTGTTTTCCACAACGTCAAACCCACCATCCCCCAGGGCCCGTTGGCGATCTTGGAGCATTCAGCCATCATCTTGATCATGGCTTGGAAGAAGGGGTGGTTGTACTCGTAGCGCGCACCGTACATGATGGAGCAGATGATGTCACAGGAAGCATTGTGGAACAGCAGCTTGGGGTTTATTGGCTTTCCTTGGTGGACGAATAAGACATGAATGAGATGTCTGATCATAGGAATGGGGAACAAAAAAAAAAATTAACGTGAGCATTTGCTTCCGCAATACTTGTATTGTCAGGTTGACTCAAACATCGAGCCAGAAATGTCAATGTAATCTTATTGAGCTTTTCCACCGCATGGTATCGGCTCGGCTCGACTCTACTGGCTTGGACAGCCCTTCTCTGTTTTGCTCACCAGCCTCCCCAAGAGACTCAAGACTCACTTGTTCAGAGTTCACCTGGACTCTGCTTAGCATCCTTCCTCTACCTAACCCCCCCCCCCCCCCCCCAACATTTTTTAAAATTAATTAATTAATTAAAAAATAATAATAATAATTTTAAAAATCCTCTTCTGCACTCATTGCATGTTCGTACGTCCTGGCACTTAAAAATAGTACTTAGCATCGTGTAGCATCTTACCCTAGCTATCTTTGTTGTATACGAGGAATGGGTTAACCTAGCAATTATGAGTGCTTGAAACTTGTTCTATTGACATCCTTACTGTACCAACAGCGATATATTGTTGTTTCACTTCTTCTGACAAATTTACTTTGGACAAAAATGTCTTATAAATGCCCTAAATGTAAATGTATATAATGTGTAAATGGGTTGGTTTTCCAAAATTGTGGATAGTACCTGGTACCTGGTATTTTCTTGGTTCAAGAACACCATCCCTTTGATTTCCTATTATAAGAGTAGCGTATCTCCTTTAAGGAATAGGGCAGTGTGTTATAAGAGTAGTGTATCTCCTTTAAGGAATAGGGCAGTGTGTTATAAGAGTACTGTAGCTGCTTTAAGGAATAAGGCAGTGTGTTACACAAAAAAATCAAAAAATGAAGAATCTGAATATTGTATAATTCGCAATATTTGCAGAATCGCGATAATCACAGAATGGCAATACAAATTGTCATATTGGCTTTCAAAAATCACCACTGTTGGCAGAAAATGGCTTTAGAACAGGTGAACCATGTCATGTATGTGTTTACCTTTATGTGGTTGTGGTTGGTTTCTAGTAGTCTAACTAGGTTTATATGTTACTTTACGTAGGCCCCAGCAACATATTGCAGCCAGCCGAGGCTACTTTGCTCATTTCTGACAGCAGATAAACAAGCAAGCTGTGCGTTGTGACTACACAACCCCCCGCCCACCACTCTACTGGGGACATATCCCTAGGGCCCATTCTAGGAAATACACCCTTGCTCGTGACGACCGCTGTTACGTTTACCATTGCTCTCCTCCAGCTCAGCAGCGACATGTTCCACTTCACTCAGAATCCTGTCCTCCATCGACTGCTTGCCCAGGCCAAAGTTCCTCAGCGTCATCAGAGCAAAGCGACGGTGGTCCCCTCCAGCTGGGGCCATAGTTGGCCATGATCACACCTGAAGATCACAATGACAATCCAACTTCAATGCACATATTGTGTGTGTGGAATGGTGATTTATCCATTCATTCATGTCTTGATGGTTGTCTTTGTCCAAAGGGTCTAGGATAAAGCAAATACAGGTTAGATGTCATTTGCTGAGCTGAAGATATCCGTCCTTTATTAATCCATGGTCCACCAAATTGAGATTACAAATGTAATATATACAGAGGCAGGTGCAGTCCACTTAAAGCATATATTCTCACAGTGCATTTCACTTATTAATAGCTGACAGATGGCTAGGCCATTTCTATAATCTTAAATATTACCTACAGCACCTTTAAGTAGAGTACTCTACTTAGAGATAATATGAAATGCTTTAGCAACCAATGGTTTGGGTTGCTAGAGCTATACCAACCAATACCAAACCATACTTTAGGCCTTTATGTGGATATGGATGTATATGTGTGGGTCTCATAATAATGCATATATTGTGTATTCATAAACACGTCTACATTCCACAATATCAAGCTCATACCTTTGCCTTGCGTGAGGTGGCTGAGAAGCAGTTCATCTGGGCGCCCAGCGAAGTCAGACGCCTTGGTAACCAGGGCCTCCCTGATAGCCTTTGTCCCATTGAGAATGACTGCAGGCCGGCTACCAAAAAACAGGCTGAATACGTTGCCATAGCGCAGTCTCAGCTAGAACAAAGGCAGACAAGTTACACAAGTTACACACCCTTGTTATGCCAGTTTTTCAGGAATCTTTGCCATCTTTTAAAAGCCTTTTATTAGTTCATATGTTGTACAGCCTAAGCTTAAACCTGTGGCTGTACTGTCTCACACCCAACCTGTTACCTGAATCGCTACAAACCAGAGTTCACATCCAATGTTATATCTTGGAGATGTTATAGACTAGTCTGTACACTTTGCAGCATGTTAGTAATAACATTTACGTTGTTGGAAGGGTCTTAATTGTGCAGTATATGTATCAGTAAATTGTCCAGTTTTAAATGAACATACTCATTGTAATTATGAATGATGAGGGTAATTTAATGTAATTTAAAACCATAACATTAGCTGGGATCTCACCCTCTCCAGATCTCTCATAGGATTCTCCAGGCACAGCTGGAGCAGATTCCCAAATATCGGCAGGGGCTGGGGCCCAGGGGGGAAGTTTTTAGGCCGTCTGGTGCGAACAAGGAAGAACAACAAGCAGATGACTACCCAGAAGAGAACCATAGATCCAAACATGGTGGAAGAGATGCGATCCTTCACACTATGGACGTATCACCAAACCTGATCAGGTGACAATAAAAGAGGGACGTTTTTGTCGACTGACTTCAGCCACTTACATACCCAACCTGTGAAGCACGCCGATAGACCGGTTGTAGTTTTGTCATAACATGTGTGTGTGTGTGTGTGTCAGAGTCAAAGAGTCCCAGTTCAAGAAAGGAGGTCAGTTCGTTCCCCCTCTTTCTCCCTCTATCAATTGGCTTATAAATATAACCACTGTGGTGACTTGACATTAATTATAATGATGAGGCAGTCCAGGATGCAGGTTAACTGTTTAATCATTAGTATAAAAAGTACATGTAGGGAGGAGGTCATGGTGGAGGAATGAGTCAAACACAGGACTTTCACCAGACCGGATTTCACATGACATATTTTTTATGTCACATATTATTTTTAGACTTAGTTGACTTGTTATTGTCAGGGTTTTTAAATATATATTTTCAGTCGCAGTTTGGTTAGGTTTAGGCAACACAACTACTTGGTTATGGTTATGGTTAGGCAACACAGCTACTTGGTTAGGGTTAGAGTTAGGCAACACAGCTACTTGGTTAGGGTTAGGTTTAGGGTTAGAGTTAGGCAATACAGCTACTTGGTTAGGGTTAGGTTTAGGGTTAGAGTTAGGCAACACAGCTACTTGGTTAGGGTTAGGTTTAGGGTTAGAGTTAGGCAACACAGCTACTTGGTTAGGGTTAGGGTTAGGGTTAGGGTTAGGCAACACAGCTACTTGGTTAGGGTTAGGCAGGGACGTCCTTGGGGGGGGGGGGGGGCGGGGGGGTAATTTAGGATGATTCCAGGGGCGCAGCACTGACGGGGCGCCCCAGAGGACACTGGTATTATTACAACTATATGCAAGTACATTTGGGCGAAATATTGATTCATAATTATTTTTTTTTCGGATTAAATCATCAAATTAAATGAACATGTGGTTTGTTTCTCCATTTTTACAAAAATCATTAGAAAGTCTTCACCCTATTATCACCCCTCTCATTTGTCATTATTTGGTAGGCCTACAGCCCAAGTCTTACGCTACTGCAGAGCAAAGTAGCCAGGCAGGCAGACCGTGGAGAAGCGCAGTGTAACACTAGCAGTCTGACGTCGGTCAGTCAGTCAGTTTGTTTGTATGCCGGTCGGTGAAATGAAGAAGTCAGGTTGTCAGGGGAGGAAAGATAGGAAAGAAAGAGAGGAAAGAGCTAAAAGGGGTCACAGTTGGTCACCCAGGTTTTTACCAAGAAAGCTATATTCCCTCTACAACCTGATAACAAGCCTAGCAGCTAGCGCTACTGTTGCTAAAATAATTACAGCCTGCACTGGATGATACAACTGAAAAGATCATTTGCATTACCATTCACATGATATACAGCCAGTCTATTAGCTTATTTCTGTCTATAATTACTACAACCCAGGTAAATGTGTAACTAAATACTGACATCTAGTGTACAGAGTAGCCTAGGTAAGTAGGTAGGTCTATCATGTTGTTATTCAGAGGCAGGAGTTTCTTCTGATGATAATGACTACCCAATTTTGACCCAGTAGGCTATTACACAACATTTAGTGATTATAAAATGCGAATGAATATATAACATTTAAAATGTATATATTTTATAGAATTTTTTTGGCGGGCTCCATAACTGAATTCTGTCAGGGGGCCCAGAATTCCTAGGGCCGTCCCTGGGGTTAGGGTTAGGCAGAAAGCCCTTTCTGGTCGAAAGCCCTGAAGACAGCCTGGCAAGCCAGACCCACATCAGAAAGATGTAAGGTCTGGCTCAGCTCCATTGACAGTGTGGGCGGGATAAACGGTTGTCTTTCAAGTTCCCTCTGCAGTCTGCACGCAATAGCATAGCGCTACAACCAATCAGAGCAACGAAGAAGGTGACGTAGTCAGAGCCGTCGCTCTGACTACGTAATTAATCAAAACTCCGAATACATATTTCTTTTCGAGGAAAGACTTCAGTGCCGTTCTTTGTTATTTTCTCAAATAAAATGTTAACTTCAAGTCTTGAAGAGTCGCGGCCAAAGCCGAGTGGAAAGACAGCCGTTCGCCAGCAGCAGCAGCAGCCATTGTTTACCTCTAACACGGAACCGTCGCAACTCTGTCGTCATGGTAGCCCGGCTTCCGACTCCGCCCCTCACGCTGTGATTGGTCTGACATACTTTGTGTTTCCAGCACCAAAAAGCCGACGGAGCCGTGCTAGACCTACCTGGCTGCCAAATAAATGTGCTGCCGCTAGGGGGCGTCTAGAGTTCTAGGCTACTGAAGACAAACTTCTCCCGCCAACTTACTTACTCCTCTCATCAACTGCTGTCTTTTACCTCTTCTCTGGCATGCATACAGCTAAGTAGCCTATCACTTCCGGTGGTACCTCCGCATGTGGCGTGGATTGGTACTGCAGGTACGTTTTAACAGGATATCGCACACACATTTAGACTTTCCAATAATACAAAGAGCCTTTGTGTAATTGGGAGTAGTGTGAGACTGTGGTCTGGGGAATGTCTTACCTCAGGTCCTCCCTGTTGTAGGACTTCATCATTTACCACAGATGCGTGAGTGGAAGGGAGGTGTCCTCTCGTGGTGGGGTTTGAGCAGTTTTACGTTGGGGAACCAGGCAAGGGAGTTGTAGTTCAACCAAAACTCATGACATTCGGTGTGTGGCCGCGCCTTCCCCAAAAACATTGTTAAAATTCAAAAGGGGGTTGGGTTGGACAAAGTGAGGCTTTTTCTCCAAGCTTTGGACCACTCAGGAACGCAGATGAGCTGCCACCCCTATAGTCTGCCCAACATGAATGTAAATGTGAGGAGACCAATCCAACATGTTCAAGTCCCATCTCCAGACTTTCAGAAACCATAGTTGGAGTTCTTCAGACACAGCAGCATCCGGTGCTCTAGGAGGGATTGGATTACCTCTTAGCTGTTAGTTAGATGGAGTCAGTTTAGACACAACAAATGCGGCTCAAATAATAGTTTGCGTAAAAGTTCTTTATTGGAATCTCACAATAACTGATACAAAAATCATATAAAAGCCTCGATTCAAAGACAGCAAAAAAAAGTGATTGATTGAAGTGCAAAAGAGGTGGAAATATATCTATAGGCATAATGAAAAAAGCACAAGTCATTCCAGTGTTATGCATCTCATCAACCCACAACCATCCCACCACCACCCCAACACCACCAACCCAACACCACCACCACCACCCTAACACCACCACCCCAACACCACCACCAGCATCAAGGCCCCGTCTGTATTCCAAAGGGGGGGATGATTCCTAAAATATAGGGTTAGGTTATGTATGGTGTATATACGGTGTGTATATGGTGTGAAAAAAAAAAAAAAATATATATATATATATATATATATATATATATATATATATATATATCGAAAGAAGTGAAACAATTATTTGACTTTGCAAAATTATCTTTGTTAGAGTGAGTGATGGAGCTTTGCTCATGGCTATAGGTTCATCCCTTTCTATGCGAATTCGTGGAATTTGGGCATGATAAGACCCCTGCCATGTTCAGTATTGACAACCACCGTGACGACTCCCTTCACGTCCTGGAGACTGTCGGAGTCAAAGTCCACCAGGAACTGCTTCACCCCCGCCCGCTTGGCCACGAACGTAAACTGGACAGTCACATTCTGCTGTGGCATGATGGTACCACTGGAGAGAGAGAGAGATATGATTTAAATCATGATGTAGTTATGGAGTTAATATTTATATTATATCATGAGCAAATTAGAGTGGGAGTTGAGAATAGAGAGACAAGGAGACGAGGGGAAGAGAGATCTAAGGCAGGGAGAGGAAGATATGGAAGATTGAAGAGAAAGGACACACACACATATGCACACAACTAAATAGCCTAATTTATAATTTGAATCATAACATTTTTCTCAATGTGTAAAATATTGTCTTTTCACTGCATTAGATTAATTGTATATACACACACTGTGTGCTGCCACGGGTATTGACAGACAGCTAAATGCTAAAACCACTGTCAGGCCAGCATCAGATGTTTTGAAATACTGGTTATTTATTGCAGTTCAGTTCATAATTGAAGAGAACCCTTTCATAGCGGTTATGTGGTATGTGTTATATGTTTTATGTGGTTACTGACAAAGATGTATTTAATTTTTGGTCAGGTACTTACGGAACACAGATCTCTGTAGTGGACACTAGGCCTGCCCCTTCAACAGTGAACAATCCATTTTTCAGTGGGACTGGCAATGGATTGGTGAAGGAGATGACGGCGGTGGTCTTCTGACCTACAGTCAACCGGCCAGGAAACTGGAGAGAAAGGAGAGTTTGTGACATTTAATGGGGGGGGGGGGGGCACACCACTCCATGTCCAGCATGGCACCTGGAGTAGACAACGTTGTGGAAAAAACAATGTAAGACTAAAAGAGAGGAGTAGAGAGTAGAGAGACTAGATTCAAATGACCTGACGTCATCTGACCTTTGACCTGTCTATCTGCATAGAAACAGGCAATGGTTTAATGTCAATCAATAGTTATTTAGGTTTTTTTATATTAGTAATTTGTCACTGACACTTTTATCCAAAGTGATTTGATTCAAGATCATTAAGGTCATTAAGGAGGAGGTATAGGTTAAGCATCTTTCTCATGAGTAGGCCACCCACCTTAACAGTGATTTCAGGCTTGCGCAGTGTGACGTTGATCGTTTCCAGGATGTTTTTGTCCTCGCCGGACACATCCACCATCCCTAACGCCCGGATGATGTGTTGCTCGTTGACGCATGACCCATACTTAGCGTAGCTCAAATGCAACACCTCCCTGTGGGCTGTGTGGCACAGAATGGGCATACCGCTGTTAGACTATAACACAATAGCAAATAGCAAGTCTATACAAATGATACACAATAACTAGCCTGAACTTTTTACTCCATTAATGAAATATATAATAAAATAAAATATTATTTTTTCCCCACCACAGGAAAATCTCAGACGATAGTAACTGTCCTCTGAAAATATAGCTATAACTGTCTACAACTCAAGCCACTGGAGGCTGCTAATGGGAAAATGTACACAGTGCAGGTTTAAACCACGAAAAAAGAAAAAAAGACTTCAAGACTTTTTATACCAGGGTGTATTAGCCGATGTCCAACTACAGAACCAGTGCCTACGTTTAGTCTCTAATCCTGGACGGGTTGAAGGGCTGGTGTTAAACCACTTACTTTTGTGAGGGGGGATAACAACATCCACGGTGCCACGCAGGCACTCTCCCAGGGTCATTGAGTTGTACGTGACACCTTTTGTCACCATGGTCAATTTGCAGTGGGCTTCTTTTTGTTTCGTGTTCTTCAACTGAGAGAGAGAAAAAAAACATTAATGAATGGACCTAGTAATTACTTTACTAAGACAGCATCGTACAGGGTTATGCATACTCTGCATCTCCACCCATAGTACAGTGAATCACACTGCAACTCACCTCAAACACGATATCAAAGTCCATCCCGAGCACAGGATGGTCGTGCTTGATCTCCAGCTGCACTTCTCCTGTGAAGAGGAATATATTTAATCCCTGTACTTCAACAATGCACTTTGAAGAAGGATGTATTTATAAGTATACTTTAAAATATCATATATGCCTTAAAACTAGGTCCCGCTCAAAGTATATGCTGCTCTGTGTTGTGTGCTCTCAAGAAGCTATCAATGGGTTTTGATCAACTTTGAGTCCAAGGGAGGCTAAAGAAAAGACAATTGGAGATGTAATCCTTTCAAACTGGCCGGTTTCACCTATAGAGCAATGCAGCCAATCAGCATCTGAACAGATGCGGCTGACCATTGGCAAAGCGCATGCTGATTGATTTATATTTTCTCTAGAATCGCCTTGTCATTGCCTTTATAAGCCTGTACCAAATGTTTAAAATAAAGTTAACTATGTAGAATAACTTTGCTTGTTGTGGGTTATACTTCACAAAATGATTGAACATTGCATCTTGGCTCAGTGGTCTATTTGTGACCTCACCTACAATACTTGAACGTGAAAATGCAGGTGGATCAGTGCTGCGCCTCCCGGCCTTCTTGTACACCTCGCGCTCCTCCGTTGAACCTGTGGAGCAGGAGGAGAGCTCAGGTCACCTCTGTGTAGGCCAAGATTAACATCAACTGTGCGCTAAACCAAAATGAAGAATGATTTATTTTGGTTGTGGTTAGGGGGGTTAGGGTTAGGGCTAAGTTATCAGTGAGAAGTGGTGCTGGTTTCTTTATATCTGTTGTGTGATACAGTGTTTTCCCATCAATCAGTATGGCTCAAGTTCCCCATCATCAACACCGTAAATATTTTAATTTGAACTAATATCGTATTATCATTTAGCATCATTATTAATATTAGTACTTCTAATTCTGGGCTTAACTTAAGGAATCAGAAACAATCAACATAACTCATATTTAACAAATTCAACAAAAATGTATATTTGACCAAGTGGTTTTTAGTTTCGTAGCTCCAATAGGGTGCGCGTACCCCTGCTTGTGAGTCTGACTGCTCTAATGTTAAACACATCTACACACTGTCTTTTGATGTCCGGGGATTTGCAGGGAAATTAAACCAACCTTCCCGGTACTTGTACTCTGAAGTGACATCTTGCCTCCTGTCACCATAAGGACTCTTGGTGCTGATGTTCCTCCCCACATGTGAAGTTTGTGATGAAATCTGGAAACCATTTTCGAAAAGATACGCAAATAAATTATAACAGCAAAAAAACATGAACAAGCTGAGTACAGCAAATTGGTCATAGTAATAATAAAAATGAATAAAGAACCAATCCATATAAAGTATATTAATCGCCCACCTGCTTTCGGTGACCGCCCTCTTCGACGAGCCAGCTGATGATGTCCGCGTTCACCTCAGCAAAGATAAATGGAGCATCATACTTCATTTTGAGGTCACCTTCTTTAATGGCCTTCAGGGGACATGGGCCACATTGGAACATGCCTAGAAACGAAAAAAAGCCATATTTTTCAGCACCAGGAAACACGGCAAAAAGAAAAATGCAGTAATTCAAATTGTAGTGTAAAGTGCAAAAAAAGGCCACAAACCGACTTTACACTTAACTTTACTCTGTTTACTATGTAAACTTTACTCTATGTTTAACTTTACGTTATGTTTAAGAGGCACGTATGGCAAATATAAACACTTTCCTGTGCAATCCATAATTACCAGAACATACAAAACACAAAAGTATTTATAGAATAATCAGAATCATAAGCAAAGTCGTTTTTATGTGTAACAGGATTTCAACTGATATGGGAGTACAAAAAAATACAAAAAAAAACAATGTAAAAAGGCCCATCTATAAACGTAGCATGAGGACCGTACCACTACTCTTTTCCTGAGGGGTGGGGTCCAAGGCCTGCCAGCCACCATATCCTTCTGGGAGATCCTCTCTCTGCATATAAGACTCGATCCAACAATGAAAGTTCCTGAGAAGTCCAGAGAAAAAAGGTAGGAAAAGTCCAGAGAAAAAAAAAGACACTATAATCCATTGTAATCACATAATATAATGGATGTCTGTATTTTTGCATGTGCTGTGGTGTTAACACGAGATGAGCCTACCAGATGCTGTCGGGGTCGTCAACCATATGATTCCATATATCGTAAACCCGGTCGATGGAGAGAGTTCCGTCGCTGTCGTGGGCCGAGTTGAAGTTGGTGATGCAGCGCGTGGGGAGGCCCAGGCATCGCAGCACTGTGAGGAGTCACATGACACATTAGAAAGGGATCGATTCCCACCATGTGCCTGCCATGCATTTAGCGTCAACTCGGTTTGTGTCGACAGCAGACTTATCCTTATTATCAGTAGTGGTATGACATTTATTTACGTGTAACTATGCAAAGTCAAATTCAGGAGGACATTCTGATGAAGGTCGAAGGTTGATGGTTTGTGCATGTTTGTATGCGCGTGTGTGTGTGTTTGTGCGTGTTTGTGTGCGCATTTGTATGTGTGTGTGCGTGTGTGTGTATGCTTTTAATGTTGTGTTCTAACCTGTGCAGGCCACAGTTGCATACACCCAGCATTGGCCGTATTTCACCCCCGACTTGGATTTGCTCCACTTCTCAAGAATGGGCACACTGCTCATCCATTTGGTAGGCGCCACGCCATCCGAATAAGATCCTTGCCATTTACCAACCAAGACCCCACGGTCATCGTTGGAATTCACCTGGATGGGGGGGGGGGGGGGGGGGGGGGGGGGGGGGCAGTTGAACCAAACGATGGTCAATGTAGCTGCAGTAGCTTTGACGACAACATTTTTAAAACTGTAAAATGATGACAATATTAAATGTTTTGCTCTCCTGTGCTGTGCGTGTCATACGATTATTTGTGAATTCATTATGATTATTAGTTCATTCATCTTTTGTGACTTTTTACCAACTGTTGTTTTAACAACAGACACTTCACAAGCTGAGAAATATACTTTGGTGGGGTTTTTTCAGGCCAAAATAGGTTTTAGTTACTACTATGTTTGCCATGCACATCTGCAAACAACACAGCTCTGTGACCTTTTCTGTTTTTGAATGAAAAAAAACATTGGTTGAAGTGAGTGAGTGAGTGAGTGAGTGAATGAGTGAGTGTACATCTCCTACCATGGCAATGATTGTCCGGCTGACATAGACAGGGTCCCATCGCTGACTCCTGTCCTTTACAGGGTCTGACAACGCCGGGATGGAGTGGTCCAGGATCTCAAAGCAAATGTCCAACACACTGTCTTCAAACTGAGAACGTCACAGAGAGACAGACAGTAAGTGAGAGGGGGTATATACAGTGAGTGTAGAGCATATCATGAAATATAAAAAGAGGGAAATGATTGACATTGATACTACAGCATAACATAGTCATTATATCTGTTATAAAAGGGTTTGCTTATAGTGTGTGTGTGTGTGTGTGTGTGTGTGTGTGTGTGTGTGTGTGTGTGTGTGTGTGTGTGTGTGTGTGTGTGTGCGTGTGTGCTTTTTACCTGTCCAAAATTCCAAGGCAACCCATGGATCGAATCCGAACTCCCAGTGTAAATTACTCCATACTCGTTCATAACGTATTCCTGGAGCAGACTCTCATCAGGGAAGTACACCAAATCATCTAGACACACACACACACACACACACACACACAATGAGAGGGCGTGGGTAAGATCCTCTCAAGAGTTGTAATAAAACTAACAAATAAATAAAAACATCTTGTGTATAGTAGAAAACACGATGCCACGACACCTACGCACTTCTGGGTAACTGAAGTGCTGCAACGGCGAAGTTGCATGTGAACAGTCAAAGACAGATTTGGTATCTGTTTAAGAGATGTACATGTTTCGTTTGTGTGTGTGCATGTGCTGTGTGTGTGTGCTGTGTGCGTGTGCGTGTGTGCGTGTGTGTGTGTGTGTGTGTGTGTGTGTGTGTGTGCATGTGCTGTGTGTGTTACTATTACCTTTGCACCAGGGATTAAAGAGCACATATATTTTGTTGGAGGTTGTCTCCTCCATAATATTCCCATTCCCTGACATCAGTACCACAGCCAAGTGATACTGGCCAATAGTAGCACGGGCAGGACTATGGACAGTCAGCAGTATTTCGTCCTGCGCCGTCTGCTGGAGAAGGTACCACTGCCCTCCCCCTGCAGTGTGCTGTCTGATCACGATTTCATCGTTGCTCTTATCTGAGGAGATGCAAGGTTACAGAAAGACGTTTCAAATTGCTCATCTGAATACACACGTCAAACTTAAAAGAGGGAGAAAGAGAGAGAGAGAGAGAGAGAGAGAACTGGTTACAGGGCTTGTCATTGCACTACACTGCATGTGTGTGTGTGTGTGTGTGTGTGTGTGTGTGTGTGTGTGTGTGTGTGTGTGTGTGTGTGCAGGGATGGACTGGCCATCGGGCACACCGGGCAAATTCCCGGTGGGCCGATGCGCATTTGGGCCGGTCCAGGTCTTATGTGGGCCGGTCCAGCCCCCCCCCCCCCCCGTCAACAATCGCGCAGCCCCCCCCCCCCCCGTCAACAATCGCGCAGCAGCACCCCCCCCCCCCCCCCCCCCCCCCCAACAATCGCTCAGCAGCACCCCCCCCCCCCGCCAGTACAGGACAAAATTGCCCGGGCCGATTTTTGTTCCCAGTCCGCCCCTGTGTGTGTGTGTGTGTGTGTGTGTGTGTGTGTGTGTGTGTGTGTGTGTGTGTGTGTGTGTGTGTGTGTGTGTGTGTGTGTGTGTGTGTGTGTGTGTGTGTGTGTGTGTGTGTGTGGAGGTAAGAAATAAAATGTTACATTTAACTGTTGTTCTCTAGTCAGGTAGCATGTCAATAAATGTTTAATGATAGTAGTTGTGAAGTATTCTGCTTCTACTCAATACTAATACTAATTACTAACAACTACTAATATTTTTAAAGTAAGAAAGAAAGCAACAGTTTTTGTGGTACACATTTACATTTTTCAATGATTAGGCTAAGACATGTATTTTGAATGTACCAGAGTGCATAAAAAGCATCAAAATAGAGCCTGTGTCAAAAAAATGTTAACATATCCCAAACAAAAAAAGGCAATACACATTGTGGCAGAAGAAGGGACCAAGTGTTGTTGAAGATGTACAAATAAATAAGAGAAAATAAATATTAAAATATTAAAATATGAGGTATACTGCAATAACAAGTCAGTGTCTTCAATTCATCTCTATTTGATATTAACAATCTCTACGTTGAGGAATTGAGTAGCTTACCCTGTTTTAAGACCAGTGCCAGCTCACATCCGTAGGGCACCTCCCTCAAGCATTGCACAGCCAGGGAAAAGGGTTTTCCCCGCCGAACAATCAAACGCTGCCTATCAATCTCATCAGTTCGGTGAGCCCGGTTGTTGTCCCAGCTTCTCAGATCCACATCACTGAAGAAACCTGGAGAACAGAGACAGGATATGAAGTACAACACAGTGTGTTAAGTTGTGTAACATCAAATAGAACAGAATTGTTTTAATTGGAGGGAAAAATGGTCGCACCTTGGAAACACCATCTCAATTGGCAAAAATCATGTGAAACAATACATACAACATGAATTGATTACAATTTGAATTACAATTTTTTGTGGATGCCCAGTGCCTCGAAACTGCTGTAGTAGGTCCATTTGTTTTTTAAATTAGGATCGGTCATATCACACTCTAGTGCAGATTTTGACACAACACATTTCTCATTCCTATTGTAATCACAAGAGGTATCTTGAAACCTGTATAGGGTCTAGATATAGGAAATAAATATGCAGATAGATAGATAGATAGATAGATAGATAGATAGATAGATAGATAGATAGATAGATAGATAGATAGATAGATAGATAGATAGATAGATAGACTCACGGTTTGAGGTACACATTATGTTTTCTAAGTCTTTGCAAAGTTCTTTTCAAGAGTTGCTCTTCACAGTGGTCCAGGTTTACAGCACTGTACCCTAACCTAGTTCTTACCCTGTATTTATACAGAACTGAACTGCTGTCAGGCCACCTCTCTCACTCCCCCCCCCCCCCCGACACACACACACAAACATCTCTGACATCACACATCACTCTTAACACACCCACTGTGTGCGTGCGTGTGTGTGTGTGTGTGTGTATGTGTGTGTGTGTGTGTGTGTGTGTGTGTGTGTGTGTGTGTGTGTGTGTGTGTGTGCATGCGTGTTTAATCTTCACCACCTCTCTCTCTCTTCTCTTTCTCTAATATTAATAATAAAAACATTGTTATCGAGTAGATGATGCAAAACCAGAAGGGACACAGGGAGGGAAAGTAAGTTCACATATAGCTTACGCATTGCTACATTCTTTTATTTCAGGGAAGGTCAGGGACGATCATGATTGAGCAAAACTTGGCGTTCATCAACTTCCTGTGACAAGAAATGTAAACATGTATGTAAAAATTATGACAGCTCATAACTATGTAGAAACATGTGGAAAGTATTGTTATCTGAAAGGTTCTCATGCAATGCTTCCAATGTCTATCTTACATTTTAAAAAGTAGGCCTATATTACTTTGCATCGGTGCTAACAACTGTTCAACTTTGACTCCAATTAACAAAGGCAAATAACCCAAACAGCTTGCTGCTTGGAACAGTTGCTTGGAATACACGCTTGGCTTTCAACCAAGTAGCACTTGGCTGGGGAATGCTGTGATAACATATTTTTCGGGAAAAATGAGTGTCTCTGACCTCATCCTGATCTCACCCTAGTGTTAAGTCACACCCAGCACTAGTGTTCTGCTGCCTGTAAGGCAAGGCAAGTTTGTAAGAATGGTCAAAGCATAGGCTCCCTCCATATAGTTCATTTATTCATTGTCTCCTAATGGACCTCTGAGCTCAATAGAACTTTTAGTAGCAAGAAAGAAAGACAGTAGCCTACGAAATAACGAATACAAGAAATAAATAACACAATAAATAAATAAATAAATAACAAAATAAATACAAAAATAACACAATCAATAAAGACATTAATTAATAAATAAGTAAATGCTTTCGTCAACACTTTTAGAATTTGTTCCTATTATTCCTGGCATGACTCCGGGGTTAATGATGATTGATGTGTCACTTTTGGCATTTGCCAGTCCCTTTCTCTAGAAATTCATAATCCAATTTATTTGCAACTGATTCCCCTCGGCGCCACCTGTGCCGTCATGCACACATTTTCTTTAGAATTGTCGTTAACAGGAAGCCAAAAAAATACATGACACCAAAGCGGTGTTAGCACATGTTTGTGTACGCAACATGTTGCTTCATGTCATTGCCAAAAGTGCAAGGACAGCATATCTTGTTATTATGTTATTATCTTGTTATTATGGACGACGCCTCCGGGTCGTCCATTCATTTTTGTTAATGGACACCTCGTCGGGCATTATCCCTTACTTAACCTACACCCTCCAGCCAATCAGAATTGAGTATTCACCCAGACCATGGTATAATACTTTTTTAATCATTCAAATTTGGCTGGGTGGTTAATAACACATTTCTATAGTGTGACAAACTCTAAACACATACTCCCTTTGGTTTACACAGACTTTAAATGGATCAATAGCTTGATGAATCCGCAAATGAAATAAAGTAGCCTAACCCTATTGCCTTAAGTTTCACTTATAAATTAAATAGGCACAATGCTTTTTGCTTAGGTTTAGACTTAGGCTAATCTGTCCATTATCCATTATATTAGTTACAATGGCTGTCACCTTGTTTGAAAGTCCATAAAATGAACAGATCTGTTCAGTGCTGAAAGTGGGCCACTACTCACCGCTACTGAAATAGGTTTGAAAGGGTTGTCTCCTTGATTAAATACATGTATGTTGTAAAGACATGAATTAATAAATAAGTAAATGCTTTCGTCAACACTGTTAGAACGTGTTCCTATTATTCCTGACATGACTCCGGGGTTAATGATGTGTCACTTTTGTCAGTTGCCCTCCTTTCTCTAGATTTCACAATCCAATGTATTTGCAAAGTACACTCCTCCGCGCCACCTGTAGGCCTACTGTCATGCACACATTTCCTTTGGAATTGATGTTAAAGGGAAGCCAAAAAAATACATGACACCAAAACGGTGTCATGTAGGTAGAGCCCCAGGGTGGGTGCGTGTGTTTTACAGCTGGTGTAAAAATGGGTGCAGGGCCCAGAAGCTGTCAGCGGCTGTAGGGGCCCAGAAGCTGTCAGGGGCTGTAGGAAGGCGTTTTTTTGCCGATTTATTTGTTGGTGGGCCCTCTCGCGCACTGAGCGTTTCACGCAGTCTGTAAAGTAACCATTCAATGATAACACAACGATTAACTATTAGGCTTAACAAGTGTTTGTGTACGCAACATGTTGCTTCATGTTATTGCCAAAAGTGCCAAGACAGCATATCTTATTGTCATGTCTGGTGATTGGGACAGTTGATATCCTGCGCCTGGGCTTGGTTTAGCGCCTTCAGCGGCCACGCCTCCAGTGTCTCAGAGCTGAGAATATATATTTTTTACGATTTTGAATCCTAATTTCATATACTACTTTTTTAATCATTCAAATTTGGCTGGGTGGTTAATAACACATTTCTATAGTGTGACAAACTCTGTGGACTCTGTGGAAATGGATCAATATCTTGATGAATCCGCAAATGAAATAAAGTAGGCTATTGCCTTAAGTTTCACTTATAAATTAAATAGGCACAATGCTTTTTGCTTAGGTTTAGGCTTAGGCTAATCTGTCCATTATCCATTATTAGTTACAATGGCCGTCACCTTGTTTGAAAGCCCATAAAATGAACAGATCTGTTCAGTGCTGAGAGTCATCCCGGACATCCCGGAAATGGGACCTTACATTTCCACTAGTCTCAATCTATTTTCATCATGTGGAAATTCAATTGTAGATATCTATAATCGTTATTCTTACTAGTGAAAAAGGAATTACTGATATCTATAATTAAATTAAAGATAGTTTTGACTAGTCGAAATGTAATTTCTACATGTGAAAGTAGCCTATGAAATAACACAATAAATAAATAACACAATAAATAAATAAATAGATAAATAACACAATACATAAATAAATAGATAAATAACACAATAAATAAATAAATAAATAGATAAATAAATAAATGCTTTCGTCTGCCAACCCCAATGTGTTAGAACGTGTTATATGGTTCCTGGCCCCTGACTCCGGGGTGTCATTTGTATCAGTTGTTGTCCTTTCACTAGAGTTGACTTGAGAATTAACAACCAAACAAACACCTGTGAGAAAATATTACATATGCGTACAATATGTACATACGCCATTGAAGATATCAACAATGACATTTTGACTAGTGGAGATTCCTTTTTTGATATGTAAAATTACATATTGACTAATATTTTGACTAGTGAGAATTGAGTTGTAGCCTAGATATCATTCATTAGAGTTGCAACTAGTCAAAATTACATTATGGATATGTCGACTTCGAATTATAGATATCTTTAATTGAGTTTGAATAGAAGTCAATGGTAAAAGTGGACACGTTGTAATGAAGTTACAGATATCTACAATGAACATTTCCACTAGTAAGGAATTCATTGTTGATATCAAGAATGAACATTTTGACAAGTGATAAATTAATTGTAGATATTTAAGTTAGAATTGCTACTAGTCAAAATTACATTCGGCTTGGAATCATAACAAGTCAAACAAGTTTAACTCTTACCAGCACTGATTCCTGGGTGTGACTTCCCCTGATCCGTCTGCATGCCACGGCAGCTTTCTCACACCGCAAACTCGACAACAAAAGTAAGGTAGTAACAAGTTATTTTTTGGGGGGGGTAACTGTAATGTTATTGCTGAAATTTTATTAGTATTTTGTTACATACTCGTCACTGGTCATCAGCTGTGGTTGCCAAGATGTGCAGATACGTTTCTCACTTCTAGAGAAAGAAGACGAGAAAAGTGAAAGTGCCTTCTAGTGTGTGGCTTTATTCCAGGAACATGTCAAATCAAATCCTTCTTGGGTGGAGCAGTGTTTTTTGTACTTTTTAATTAACTAAATTCTGTCTTGTATAAATGTGATTCATGCCCGCCTTTTGCCAGCTTTTTTGCATCACCATCTTGCCAAATTGCATCACCCTTCTATGAATTGTAACTCAATCAAAATTCTGCTGAAATGTCTCTTCAGTCTAGGTGACACTAGAGTTTCTAGAAGAAAGAAGTTCCTCTTCTTTCTTCTTTTTTTACCACTTTTTTTTATTTTTTTTACCACTTTTAGATGATGGTGATGTTATCTACATGAACAGTGTTTTTTGTATTTGTCCACATGCACACAAACACAGACAGAGGTGTTTGTCCATTGGGAGAACAAAGGAGAGCTGGAGAAGCCACATGGCGAAACAAATGCAGGTGACAGTTTGACTGTAATGACTGTAGAATACCCATTACTCATTAATATCCACTGAGGTTTTGCACCCTAAGATTGTGTTCATGCTTCTGTCCGACTACAACACCAGTGCTAAGGTCACTGCACTGGTGGACGTCCTGTTTGCTAGATAATCAAGTTAAAAATATGACCAATTGTTTGTAAAGCACAAAACAGTTTAGGACTAAAATACATCTCTAATCTTCTTCTGTGTTACAAACCCAATTGAGCTCTCAGGTCATCAGGGGGCTCCTTGCTCACCGATCCCAGGGTTTGAACCAAGAGTGGTCGACAGGGACAGACTGGCCATCTGGCATTTGGGCAAATACCAGAAGGCCGGCCCAAAAACATTCAAATAGAATTACATCTTAACAAGAAAAAAAAACTATTGTGTGATGCATGGCTGTTTATAAGGATGGGAGAGTTCAGGTTTGAAGATGTACAATATGATAGACTTCTAAACATAGTAAAAACAGAATTGTTGCATACTATGTAAAATACCATCTTTTACCATCTTTTTATACCATTATTTTATTTGTATTCATTTAACCTTTATTTAACCAGAACAAATTATTTAACCTTCATTTAAGAAACAAATTTGTATATGTTCATCTGACATGAACGCTGGAGCGCTGGGTACTGGAGCTGTTACCTGATATTTACCTGGTAACTACCACTTATTTACCTGTAGTTACCTGATATTTACCTGGTAACTACCACTTATTTACCTGGTAGTTACCTGATATTTACCTGGTAACTACCACTTATTTACCTGGTAGTTACCTGATATTTACCTGGTAACTACCACTTATTTACCTGGTAGTTACCTGATATGTACCTGGTAACTACCACTTATTTACCTGGTAGTTACCTGATATTTACCTGGTAACTACCACTTATTTACCTGGTAGTTACCTGATATTTACCTGGTAAATACCAACAAGTTACCCAGTATTTACTAGATATATACTGAAAACTACCAGGTATTTATCCAGGAATTATAGATTATGTATTACCAATCAACCTGTGTAGTGACAGTGAGGGTAGTAATGACTCGTATTTACTTGATAACTTGCAACTATTTACTAAGTAATTACTTTCTAATTACCCAGTAGTTACAATTTACCCAATAACCCCCATGTATGTATGCAGATATTAACTGGTATTTGCCCAGTAATTACAAATGTGTACCACGTACATTCCAAAACATTATCAGGTAAAACCCTGTGAATTACCCTGTAAGGAAGGTGCAACTGTACTGTAAAAGGAAGCGTGGTTTGTTTCAATCAGGGGTCTCCAACGCGTAGCTCGCGAGCTACCAGTAGCTCGCTGCCCCTTTCCAAGTAGCTCGCCAAAGGGTCAGTGAATCATACATAAATTTGAAAACTTAATTGGTCCCTCGGCACATCTACTTAAATTTATGTCCAATCAAAATTCACAGTTGTCCCGCCCCCTTCCAACACAAAATGATTATTAGCCAATTAGCTGTCAATCAAAAAGTTGCGCTGCTGTCAAACTTGATGAGTCAGTGGTGACGTGAGATGAGCGAGAGTGGACATATATAACAATGATAAGTGAATAAGTAGCAATATCTGTATTTGTAGTAATAACAATAACAATGATAATAATATTAATAATTTGGTGATGTTTTAATACAGAATGTGAGATGTGAACAGTAACATATTGTAAATGTTCAGGAAAAGAAAGCGTATTGAGCTTGTTTGTTCAAAATGAGCGATGAGAATAAATGTTACAAAACATGAGTAGCTCTCTGCCATTTATATTTTGTAAAAGTAGCTCTCAGAGGAAAAAAGGTTGGAGACGCCTGGTTTAAATGATATTACCATATACTTTCCTGGTAACTGTAGATTATAATCCTCTACCACCCATTAGGGTGTGTAGTTTTGAACATGGTATCTGGCAAAAACTCCCATATCTCCCTGATAATTATCGGGGTGATATCAGAGTTTTACAGAGTAGTTACCTGTAAGAAAGGTGGAACTGTACTGTAAAAGGAAGCGTGGTTTGTTTCAATGATATTACTGTAGCTCCCAAGTAGTACACACGAGGCCAGAGGTCTTTGTTAGAAAACAGGGTTTATTTTCCAGGTCGAACCAACCCGTGAGAAATGGGTTTAAAGAGAACAATAATTCAAATAAATAAATACAATTGACAATATATGCAAATGTCCGTTTTTTTCAGCAGCACAACAGGTGTTACATTTACACCAAAAACCACTACACACACCTCACATACAGTCCACAACTCAATATTAACTTGTAAATGTACAAACTTAACTTACATATACATATTCACCACTTTACGTCGTATGCAAATCCCCATCACGCACCAACCATGCAATGGAATGCAACACAATCGTTCACGTTCTTCATAGACGTAAATAAAAGATAAACATGCCTCGTCCACTGCTAACTGCTTAAGGAGGGAATGTTCTAGTATGCGTCTTCCTTGTCCTTTATAGTTGTTCTACTTTAAGTGCCTTTAGCTTTTAACTTTAACTTATAGCTTATAGCACGTGCTGCTTCTTTCGCGCTGTTTGGCTAGGTGCGTCGCTAAAAGGTGTGGTGTAGGAAACATATGCCGGCGGCAATTAGTTCCGCCCCAATGCCATTCTAAACAGTAGGAACAAAAAAAACGGGAGGTTAACAAATGAAACAAACTATAGTAAAGTATATGGTAACCATATACTTTCCTGGTAATTGTAGATTATAAATTATAATCAGGAAATTACCAGGAAAGTATATGGTAATTGTAACTGCCGCACATTGGCAGTTTGTTTAATGTGTTAACCTCCCATTTTTTTTGTTCCTACTGTAAAAGGAAGGTTTACCGATAAACCAATTCATGAAATGTTAACAAAATCATCAATGACAGCCCACTTTAGTCATACAGTAACAAAACAAAATGTAAATACTACAAAATAATAATCGAATAAACACCATAACACACTCATTCATTCACACGTGCACACATGGGGGCCAGGCCCCAGTAAAAACACACAGGCGTGATAAAGAGTCAGAGCTGCTCTGGGGCGCGGTGTGGGCCGCAGACGCCAGGCAGAGCTGAGCAAAGTGGAGCAGAAGCGACCAACGCAAATGTTTAGCAAGCAATAGATATTTGTTCATGCTGAAAGTAGCGTGGGATTTCCTTGCAGCAATTCTAGACTTGTCGACTACTAGGAGCGTTATTAGCAATCTCTTTACCTTGCCACAATAACACTTAACACATGACGCATCATTGAACCCATCCTCTTGTACTGTGCTACCTGCTACTTCACCATGCTCTCTCTCACAATAATAAGGAATAAGCTTCTTAAAATCACCAACACTTCCTCGAAAATAATAGGTCTTCCCACTCCCAACCTACCAGCCCTCATTAATACTGCCACTGCTCGTAGAGCAACCACCATAGTACACAATCCCAGCCACCCTCTCAACTCATGCTTCACCCTTCTCCCATCCGGCCGTAGATACAGACAGCTGCTCTGCAAAAAAGCACGCTTCGGAAAAAGTTTTGTACCCTGCGCTATAAGAGCGTTAAATTCACAGACGGACTAACGATGTCACTCCCGTGTTATATGTGTATGTGTATATTGTCTGTATGTACTACTTTTGTCTGTAGAACTTGAAGGCGCTATTTGTACAGACTGTGAAAACAAATGTCCTCCACTGAGGACAATAAAGAATGAATTTGAATCTGACGCACAGAGCACTCAACTGGGTCTCTCGTTTCCTTTTGTTTTATACACGCTACAGCCCCAGTGTCGGCTGCTGCTCTCTTGAGTGTAACGTGTGTGAATGTGCAGGTGCTGCTTTTAGGACACTTTTTTGTATATTTTATTTCTTTTCGTTGCCTCCCGTTGCATTTGTGTTTTTTTCTTTTCCCCCTAGCCAGTGGACTGTAGAGAAGTGTTTGTGAGGTTATTGTGACGACTGGCTAGCGGGGCCCCCTTTCTGTTTAAATTACATTTTCTTTTTTTTCTTTTGTTTGTCATCCCCTGCCCATATTAGCATTGGTTTGGGTTGGGCCCATAGAATCAGACTCCAGGCGTTTCAGCTTTTCTCTTGTTCTCACTCCTACTTGAATAATGTGTGCAGTGTAAAGTGTGCAGTATCTGACATTGCTCAAAGAGTGTGGTTGCAGTGGTGTATAGGCTACAGCGGTGGTTATACTTCTATAACTGCGTAATGCGCTATCCAACTGCGTAACCATGGAGACCCGTCGTGGTGCCGGATACGCAATGCAATTTCCCGCCCGCAAAACAAACCAGGTGCAAAGTAAACAAGATTCACACAACATTTCACACAAGTAAACAAGTACAAAATGGATAAATAGTTAAGAGGGATAGTTTAAAGGGGATAAATTATACAAAAAAATTAAATGCTTTAAAAGTAAAACACGTAATTGCTAAAAACAAACTATTTACAACCATGTAGTGCAATTTGCCACCGTCTCTTTTAAGTTATAGGTTCAAGTAGGTCGGGTTGGCATTATGGAGCTTTAATGCGTCCATAGCATAGTGTATACCGGTATGTCGTGCATCGCGTCATCCTGGTCCTCGTCCGGAAATTATGTTTTTAGAGGACCAATCGCAGCCCTTGCCGTCTCCGTTGTCCGTTGGCGGAGTGACGGACACTTAAAACATTTTTCATGCAGCCGGAGACTCCGGCGACGTAGAGGGCTCTCCGTAACCGACGTAGAGCACTTTACGCAGGAGTATAAATTAGGCTTAAAGGAGCTATATGTAGGATTGCGCCCTCTCTGGCCAAAACTGTTATTGCAACCACGTTGTAAATACTGTACAGCGTGGTACTCCCTCCCCCCTCCCCCCCCCCAGAGTAGCGGTTGCCAGATTCCCCGTTCCCGGATTACTCAACACAACACTGCGTCTACTAGAAGGAGCAACCACGACAAGTGTTTTACATACTGTTCTTTGCTTTTATTTAGGTAAAGAACATAGAATTGCCTCTGTGTATGAAGTGTGCTATACAAATACACTTGCCTTGCATAGATCCCTGATAATATTGACCAACTGCATCACCGTCACCGGGGCTTCATAGTAATGTGTCCGAATAGAGCAGCCCTCTCGGACACACACACATGCCGTTACCGCTGTTTTATTAGCATCCACACTTCCAGACCATCACCGGGGCTTCATAGTAATGTGTCCGAGGAGAGCAGCCCTGTCGGACACACACACATGCTGTTACCGCTGTTTTATTATCATCCACACATCCAGACCATCACCGGGGCTTCAGAGTAATGTGTCCGAATAGAGCAGCCCTCTCGGACACACACGCCAGCTCTGACCGCTGTTTTATTATCATCCACACTGCAGTCGGTGTGCAGTAAATGGCCCTCAATGGTGTGAAATCCTTACAGTCATTGAGCAAACGATACTGACTTCGTGAAAACGCCCATGAGGCAACGACGCAATGATTCGCTTCAAACATGTTTTTCTAGCAAAAACTGAATAATGGCGATAAGCAAAATATAATTCTAAAGATATACTGCAATAGTTCACTCCAGTGGAAATCTTCTGCCCTCGGCTAAACGGAATGCTTTAGCTTATGCAGCGAGCTAAACATAAATGGCTTCAATAATCACTCGTGAGTCACTCGTGGAATTCTTCTGAGCTTTACTGGAAAAACCATTTCTTAATTTGTAAAACTGTGACAATAGAAAAAGAATAAAGAGCATAGTTTCAGTATAAAAACATACATTCCACATTCAAAAGTATTGCCATGTATAAAATCAACAACAAATACCATCAAAAAGCGATCAAAATGCTATATGCTAACACGTGGCTTTTACGGATTAAATAACATTCCGACCATAACAACACAAAACGAGAGTATCAATACGCATCTATAATAAAGCATCTTTGTACTTGTACTTACAGATTATGCCTTTCTTAAGCGCAACAGGTGATGAAAAACGGCAGACAACGCAGGAACATGTGCGGAGAACTCGGCTGTACTCTAGCTTTTAATACAAAATCACTTCCTGCTTCCGCGATACGTCACTCGATGACGCTAATTCTCGCAAATCACTAGACTTCTCTTAAAGGCACATTACAATACTCTCACATGCGAAATATACAAACAAAACAAACTGAGGGACAGAATACTCCCCGCTCTGACATCAGTAAGATGTCAGACCTAATAACCCACTCCCACTGTTTTCAAAGGATACGAGAAGACTTTCAGGCGTGGTCCTTCGGCACCAGCAGGATGACTTCACTGATAGGTCTCAAGTACAGTCTCTGTTCGCCGTTGCGGATTATCTTGACTTGGATCTTCCTTACTCTGTCGTCCTGACTAGGAAAGGTCTTCGCAACAACCCCAAGAGGCCAGTCATTCCTGTTCTCTTGCCCATCTTTAAGCAGGACGACATCTCCTATTTGTAGGTTGGGTTTTTGCGTTCTCCACTTGCGACGAGGTTGTAGTCCACTGAGGTATTCCCTCTTCCAACGTCCCCAGAAGACGTTGGCCAGGTGCTGCACACGTCTCCATTGTGCTCAGGTCGCGGTCATCAAAGTGGCCTGGGGTGACTGGAGGCATGCAGACTTTCTGCGTGAGCAGCATGGCAGGGGTGAGAATCTCAGGATGCTCTGAGTCAGTGGAAACTGCTGTGAGTGGCCTAGCGTTAACTATTGCAGAGACTTCCGCCATGAATGTTACTAGCACCTCATGCGTGAGCTTGGCCTTTCCGTGCTGTAGCAGTATTGCGTCTAGAATCCGCCGGCTGATGCCGATCATGCGTTCCCATGATCCGCCCATGTGGGAAGCATGTGGGGGATTAAACTGCCACTCACAACCTCTGTCTCCTAGACAAGTGTTGATTTTGCTATTGTGACAGCCCCTCTTGTCAATTTGAAGTTCCCTGCAAGCGCTCACGAAATTTGTACCGCAATCTGATCTGAGCAGCTTGGCAGCGCCTCTGATGGCGAAGAAACGTCGTAGTGCATTTATGAACGACGAAGTGTCCATTGACTCTATTACTTCAATGTGTATGGCACGTGTACTCATACATGTAAAGATGACCGCCCATCTCTTAGCTTCTGCTTGGCCTCCACGTGTTTTTCTGCCTGTGACATGCCATGGGCCAAAAACATCTAGGCCTACACATGTAAAAGGAGGGTCTGTGCACATTCTGTCTTCTGGCAGATCTGACATGATCTGTTCTTGTCGTTTGCCTCTTAATCTGCGACATGTAACACAATGAAAGATAACACTACTGACGGCTCTTTTCCCGCCCACTATCCAAAACCCTGCAGCTCTGACTGCGCCTTCCGAAAAGTGTCTGCCCTGGTGGCACACTTGTGAGTGGAAGTGTCGGACTATGAGCCGAGTTACGTGGTGTTTGTTGGGAATGAGTATGGGGTGTGTTTCGTCCGCCGTCAGTGGAGCTTTAGCTAGCCGGCCGCCAACTCTAAGAATTGTGTCAGTGTCAATGATTGGGTTCAGTTTGCTAAGTGGGCTCCGCTTGGGAACAGACTCACCATGTTCGATGTGTCTGATGTCATCTGCATACGCTTCCCTTTGCACTGCACGAATGATGACAGCTTTGGCCTGCTGAAGTTCTTCTTCGGCGATGTTCTTGTTACACTTGTGCCATCCATGGCATGGGCTCTCAGGTGCACCTTTAAAAGATGTGGCGATGTGACGCAGCCTGGCGATGGCCTTTAACAGACGGGTCCAACTGGAGAATCTTTCAAACCTTGTAGCTCCGAGCGTGCCTTTTGGCAGGTAGGTAGCACAAGACACGACCTCTGGGCGCAGTTCAGTGTCATGCTCGGGGTTAATGAGGTCAAAAGCCACTTCCAGTATTTGACCTGGCCTTGAGTCAGTAAGGGAGGGAGGCCCACTGAGCCATGTGGAGTGGGGAAGGTGCTCAGCGGGCAGTCCGCGTGTGGCGTGGTCGGCTGGGTTCGAATGTGTGGGCACATAATGCCATTGGCGTGGCTGAGTGGAGCGCCTGATGCGTTCCACACGGTTATGTACATACACATAAAAGCATCTCTTTTCATTGGAAATATAGCCAAGCACTATTTTAGAGTCGGTGTAGAAGTTTACCTCATCAAATGTACAGTCAAGCTCTTCTTGGACCATGTCTGCCACTTCTACAGCCAGCACAGCGCCACAGAGCTCCAACCTGGGAATGGTAATGTCTGGTTTTGGAGCCAGCCTGGCCCTGCCGAGGAGGAAGCCCCCATCACTGTGCCCATCAGCAGCTGTGAGTTTCAGGTAGGCGACGGCCCCAACTGCTTTTGTGGATGCATCACAGAAAACATGCATTTCCTTTCTCTGTGCTTTGGACAGTGAGATGTCTGTATACATTCGGGGGATCTTGAGCTGTTCTAGGTGCTTTAGAGAGTCTTTCCATTGTTGCCACTTGTCCTGTTTCTCCTTTGGTAGCGGAGTATCCCATTCAGCGATGTCCTCGGAGATCTCTCTCAAAATGGAGCGTCCTTCAATGCTGACCGGCACAGCGAACCCAAGTGGGTCATACAAACTGTTGATGACCGATAGTACGCCGCGTTTAGTGAAGGGCTTGTCACTGATTTCCACTTTAAATGAGAACTGGTCTGTGGACAAGTTCCAGCCCAGTCCAAGGCTGCGTTGCATGGGCGGGGCATGCTGTCCAAGCTCGAGTCCCTGCAGGCCTGTGGCTAGATCTTCACCTGGGAAGGCACTGGTGACTACAGGACTGTTGGACGAAATCTTGTGGAGACGGATGTTAGATTGAGCCAGCATTCTTTGTGCTCTGCAAAGGACGTTGATTGCCTCGTTCTCGGAAGCGAATGACTTTAGCCCATCATCTACATAAAAATGGTGCTCAATAAACTTCCTCACATCGCTGCCGTACTCCCTCTCTCCCTCCACAGCAGTTCTCTTGAGTCCATACATGGCGACTGAGGGGGATGGGCAGTTTCCAAACACATGAACTGTCATTCGATACTCGTCCACTTCTCCATCCAGGTCGTGCTCACGGAACCATAGAAAGCGCAGATAATCGCGGTGGTCCTCCCTGACCATAAAGTTGTGAAACATCTGCTCCACGTCAGCCATCACAGCGTATGGCTCACCTCTGAAACGGAGAAGCACACCTACAAGACTGTTGTTAAGATCTGGGCCTTTCAGTAGCACTTGATTAAGAGACACATTTCCACACTGGGCACTTGAATCGAAGACAATTCTGATTTTGCCTGGTTTTTGTGGGTGGTAAACACCAAAGCTTGGGAGATACCAACATTCTTGGTGGGGTTTGAGAGGAGGGGCCCTTTCTGCATGTCCTTTGTTGAATATCTTTTTCATAAATTCCAAGTAATGCTCTTTCATCTCCGGCTTTCTCTTTAATGTTTTGCGTAGTGACATGAGGCGGGTGAGAGCCTGCTCTCTGTTGTTAGGCAAGCGGTGTCGTGGATGACGAAAAGGCAGGGGAGCCACCCAGTTATTTGCCCCATCTTTAGCAAACCCATCGTGCATAACATTCAGAAATGTCTCATCTTCTGCTGAGAGTGCCAGTTTGTCATCATCTGCTGTCTGTTTAAAGATGTGTTTGCTCAGCACATCTTTGGGTTGCGTGCTCTCAAAAAGGGGATTGTCTTCTGTGAACTTTACCTTTGTGTAGATTCTGTTTCCACAGGGAGAGAGAAAACTGGGGCGGCCATTATCAAGTATGTTTGTCTTGTAGGAGTTCACTATGGGTCTGTGGGCTCCTGAGAGGCAGACGTCTCCGATGATTACCCACCCGAGATCAAGCTGTTGGGCGTAAGGTGCTTCGTTTGGGCCGTTTACCTGGTAGCGAACCTTGTGGGCCTGAATCACATCTCGGCCCAGCAGGAGAAGAATATCAGCTGATGGATCAAGTGGCGGTAGTTGTGTGGCTACATGAGATAGATGAGGATGCGCAGCTGCAGCTTCCGGGGTAGGTATCTCACTCCTGTTGTCTGGAATCTGGTTGCATTCAGTAAGTATTGGTAGTGACATGGATATTTTTCTATTTATGCCCTCAATAACAAAGCCTTGAGCTCTGCGCCCAAGTCTGTTTACTGTGCCAGAGCACGTTTTCATTGTGTATGGGGTTGTTTCACCATGTAGGTTGAACATATCAAAAAAGGGTGAACGGGCCAATGACACATTACTCTGATCATCTAACATTGCGTACATTTTTCTTTTCTCATGAGGGGCTGAATTGGGGTACACATTTACCAGGCAAATCTTAGAACAAGACTTTCCCCGTAGTCCTTGTCCACATACCTTAGTGCAGCTGGATGTGGTCACTGTGGGGCTTTGGGCATCTGGCTCCCCGCCATGCACCCCTGGTAGAGTATTAGGACCTGTATCTGCCCATGGGGGTGGCCCTGCATGCATGGCGGAAATGTGTGAATCACTGTTGCACTCTACACAGTGAATAACAGCTTTACAGTATCTGGCCCTGTGCTCTGTTGATGAGAGACACTTGTAGCAGATTGACAGCTCCTTGAGTAGGCCCTTCCTCTCATCCAGTGTCTTCATTCTGAACCCTCTACATTTGGCGAGTGAATGTGGCTTCTTGTGTATTGGACACTGTTTATTGGGGTTGAGAGAGGGAGCTGTTAGTTCGTCGTTAGTTGCACCGACCTGTGTTTTGTTTGCTGTAAAGGGAACTTTGAACCGTGTTTGCCTCACTATTGGCCTTTCTGCTTTCAGGTGTGCGGCGCCGCAGTTTTGTAACATAAAGCTGGGGTCAGTTCTCATTTCAGCGTGGTTGTTCACAAACTGGACAAAGTAGGAGAAGGGCGGGTAGTGAGCTTTGTGGTCTTTCTTATATCTCGACCCTTCTCTGACCCACGACTCCTGCAGGCCACTTGGGAGCTTTTCCACGATTGGGTTTATTCCCCTTGAAGTGTCTAGGAAGCTGAGGCCTGGTAGATAACCTTCATTTTTCGCTGCTTCGAGCTCTAGTAGAAGGTCTGCAAGCTCCTGCAGGAGGTGACTGTCTTTCGGGCCAGCTTTGGGAAAGCTTTCGAGGCGGCTGAACAGAGAAGCTTCGATAGCTTCTGGTGAGCCATAATTTCTGTCTAGCCTTTGCCATAAACGTTGAAGCCCTGCTTCCGGGTTGCTTACGTGAACAGCTCTGATTCTCTGGGCATGCTGGAGAGACTCACCGCTAAGCCATTTGGTAAGAAGATCGAGCTCTTCGCAGCATTTCAAGTTCAAATCTCCAGTGGCGTTGCGAAACATAGATTTCCATCCTATGTAGGTTTCTGGCCTGTTGTCAAACACTGTGAGTCCTGCTGTCAGGAGGTCGCGACGTGAGAGGAGCACAGCAAGGTCTGATACATCAGCATGTTGACGTGATGCTGGAGATGGGGTGTTGTATGCCCCTATGTGGCTGAACGTCTGGGATGGGTGCTTGATAGATGGAGAGATGGGTAAGTACTCACGTGCATGTGTCATTGCTGTTGGCGTGCTTGGCCTGACGTTGTTATTGTTCATGTCCCACTCTTGTTTCATATCAGGCTTTGTCTTGTCTTCCATATTAGCGTCATTATGGAAGTGGGTTTTAACATATTCTTGAGTGCGGCTGTCATCCATGGCTATCGTAGCGGGAACGTCTGGCCGCTCCACGAACTCTGCTTGGTCCACCAATGCAGCCTCCAGGACCCTTGCTGCTGCCAGCGCTGCTTCGGCCTCTCCCTCTTGCTTCAGGGCGTTCATCGTAGCCACCAATCGAGTCTTCTCCATCTCGATGCGTGCCTTTTCGACCTGCATGTCTATTTGGCATTTGGCGTACTCTGCTCTGGTGCTGGCGGCTTCAGCGTTGGCCCGTGCTTTTGCTGCAGCTAGGCTAGCTGTTGAGCTACATGACCGGCGTGATAAAGCTGAGCTGCACTGTGACCTGACTTCCAGTTGGGAGAGCGGTGGAGTGTCTCCGTGTTTGGACATGTCTGCTTAGGACCCCAACGTTGCACTCGATGTGTAGACAATCTTTTTACTCTTCTGCCCTCGGCTAAACGGAATGCTTTAGCTTATGCAGCGAGCTAAACATAAATGGCTTCAATAATCACTCGTGAGTCACTCGTGGAATTCTTCTGAGCTTTACTGGAAAAACCATTTCTTAATTTGTAAAACTGTGACAATAGAAAAAGAATAAAGAGCATAGTTTCAGTATAAAAACATACATTCCACATTCAAAAGTATTGCCATGTATAAAATCAACAACAAATACCATCAAAAAGCGATCAAAATGCTATATGCTAACACGTGGCTTTTACGGATTAAATAACATTCCGACCATAACAACACAAAACGAGAGTATCAATACGCATCTATAATAAAGCATCTTTGTACTTGTACTTACAGATTATGCCTTTCTTAAGCGCAACAGGTGATGAAAAACGGCAGACAACGCAGGAACATGTGCGGAGAACTCGGCTGTACTCTAGCTTTTAATACAAAATCACTTCCTGCTTCCGCGATACGTCACTCGATGACGCTAATTCTCGCAAATCACTAGACTTCTCTTAAAGGCACATTACAATACTCTCACATGCGAAATATACAAACAAAACAAACTGAGGGACAGAATAGGAAACATGGACCATTTTCATTACCCAACTAAAATATATTTGGTAGGCTAATAGTGCAATGTAAACATGTTCACGAATGCATTTAGTAACGTCAGACATTTCTGACCCGAAACATTTGTAGCTGCAGCCTTCCTTATACAGTAAATGGCTGCAGCTCAGCCATCTGGCAACCCGGATGGCGACACAGTAGGGGAGAGTGGGGTAAAGTGAGACACTTTTTACATTTGTTCCCCTCCAAGCGAGCTGAAATGATATATCAGTTAAATTTACACATTTCCCATTAATTCAGGATGTTTTCTTGCAATGGAAATTATTAGAATGTATTCAGGATGAAGGGCAGTGAAAATATGATGTTTTTAAAAAAAGTGGTCTTGTGTCTCACTTTACCCCAGTTTAGGGGTAAAGTGAGACAGACCAGAAAAGTCAATGGGGTAAACTGATCCACTTACTTTTTCCACTCTGAAACTACCATAACAACATATGTTTCAACAGTTAGAATCCTGACAACTAGCTTGACAACCTCACATTCCAGAACAAATGTTGGACAAGTAACAGAATCATGGGGATTGGTCAATTAAGCACATTTTTTCACCTTGTAGTGTTGAACTCATACACTACAAAATATTCATTTTGTATATGTACTGTATATAAAAGCCTTAATATAAAAATGCCAGTAGCCTATGTACAATTGAACACAGCCCACACACACACACATTTAAAATAATAATAATAATAACAATAATAATAATAATAATAATAATAATAATAATAATAATAATAATACAATAAAAACAATTTCAGCAAACAGAACACAGTCTGGGGGTCAGAACACAGGACCCTTACAGCCAGCTAGAACAGCCTGGGACTCGACCCACAATTAGAGCATCAGTCATTCTCTACAATTAGGCGTCTACATATTCCAGCCCTGAAGACTGCAGGGGAAGACGAAGAGCTGCTCTCTACGTGTGGTCCCTCCAGGCGTCTTGGGTTGAGGCAGCTTCCTTAGGCCTACTGTAATTATTAATTACATTAAAAATATGTTTAAAACTAAAAAGTGAGACACTGGGTAAAGTGAGACACTGTATCACTTTACCCCACAGCATTTGTCTCACTTTACCCCACCTCCACCTTTTTAGAAAAAATGACCTTTCTTAGCAATTCAGGCTAACCTTCAGCTAACATCATGACATGATGTTATATGTTGGTAGTTCATCAACAGGTATGATATAAGTTTTTCTACCTGAATCAATTTGCTTTGGCACAACAGCTGATTAAGTTGACAGCAAGAAAATGTACTTTTACATGCAAAAAAAATGTTTTTTGGAAAAAAACATGCTTACATCAGCAAAATGAGCTTCTCTCCTTTATGGGCAAGGGGAAATGGGAGGAGCTTGAAAACAAAATGGTCACATGGGCACAAATGTGTTCTGTTGCCTAGATACAGGGCGTGTCTCACATTACCCAGTGTCTCACTTTACCCCACTCTCCCCTACTGACTTCGCGATTGGACGCTAGGCAGAAGGTGGCGCAACAGACCAAAACACAAAATGAAAACAAAACAGTTTTCCTGGCACAGAAATATTGCGTTTGAAATTAAATATTCTGGCTGGACTACTATTATGTCTGACATAAATACTTGAAATTAACATGATTCCTCAATGTCTAGTGACATATTAGGGTCATTTTATGATTACTTTGAGTACATTTCTTACATATAGCTCCTTTAAGCTTGCGGTGTGAGTTCCTATTCTTCCAAATCACGTGTGATATTGAAACTGAGGGCCCGGTCAGGGTGTTTTCTGTTTGCCCCCGACAAGGCTTGTCCCTTTGTTGTCCATTATGTGAGTTATTAACAACCAGCGACTAACTTTTAGTTAGCTAAAATAAAGATTGTATTTTTATAATAATAATAATAATAATAATAATATTAATAATAATAATACTAATAATAATAATAATACATTTTATTTATAAGCGCTTTTACAGGTGCTCAAAGACACTTTACATTTAAAAATCACAGTATAAATTAAAATAGCAATAATATTAAAAAGTGCAATACATAGAAACACACAGTGAAAGAAAACCATAAGAACAGTAATTAAAACTTAACAGATAAAATCAAACATTAAAAGCTAATTTAAAAAGATGGGTTTTGAGCTGAGTTTTGAAGTTGTTGATGGGTTTGGGGAGTGAGTTCCAGAGGGAGGGGGCAGCGATGGAAAAGGCTCTGTCACCCCAGGTTCGGTGCTTGGTTCGTGTCGGTGGGGAGAGGAGATTTCCATGAGATGAGCGGAGGTTGCGGGAAGGGGTGTGGTGGTGGAGCAGGTCTGAGAGGTAGGAGGGAGCCTGGTTATTGAGTGCTTTGTGTGTGAGAAGGAGGATTTTGAACTGAATGCAGTGGGTGATGGGGAGCCAGTGTAGGTTTTGGAGGACGGGGGTGATGTGGTCTCGGGAGCGGGTGTGAGTGAGCAGGCGGGCAGCAGAGTTTTGGATGTATTGAAGTTTATTGAGGACTTTGGATGATGAACCGTAGATGATGCTATTGCAGTAGTCCAGTCTGGATGTGATGAAGGCGTGAATGAGGGTTTCAGCAGCAGAGAAGGTGAGTGATACTTTTTAAGTCCAGCCTGTGCATGCCATTCTTGGGTAGTATAGAGTTCCCCTGCTCTTGTTATAGGGGTGGCGTAGTCAGCATTTCCCATAATCTACTGATTATGCACATGTGTTTTGCAACTCTTCTTGTGTGAGGGCCAGGACATTGGAGAACCAGGACGTCTTCAGTCTAGGTGATGCTGGAGGTCCTCTTCAGAGAGAAGATACCCGGTGTCCGCTGCTTTCTTTCTTCTTCGTCTTCTTTTTTACCACTTTTAGATGATGGTGATATTATCTACATGAATGCCACTGCCCAATGTTTATGAGCTCTTGATACGGTTTATCACCGTGCCTTAAGTCACTGTGTTGTGTAGTATATTCTTCTCGGCTGCCAGAATACTGGTTTGTGGATGATGAAATGATGGAGGTCCGCTCCCAAAAGTGTCTGAGTAAATAACTTTTTATTTAACAGAGAACACAAGCGGGATGACATTCTATGCATCTGAATGGTGGCCGAATCTTCTCCCAATCTGAGTCCGAATCCCCCAAAGGGGTCCGAAAACTCTCTCTCCTCTCTAATGCACACACTTCTTATAGGCCTCTCTAAGCCATACCATGCGTGACAGTCCTGCAAGCTGAAACAACACCTAGACTGTCTAACTTTTACAACACAACAACTTCCTATCGTAAACCACATACGGAAACACTTTCTGAGGTCTTCAAGGCATCTTGTTGTTTCAGCAGCCTGGGGTCATCAGGGCATCTTGCTGACCCTGAGCAGGCCCTCAGGATTACCCCTAATAGCTTACTAGGAGACACAGGAATGTTCTCCCATGACACAGCAGTATTCTACATATAAAGAATGAGTGAAATACAATGAATAAAAGAAAGAAGTAGAATATCCTGTAAATGTATATCAGAAAATACACTACATATTCCCCCCTCGTGACTTTGAAGAAGTCACGCAAAACTACATATAGCATCTATTCTTCTCGCTTGCATTCTCTCAAAAAGCTTTCCCTCATATTTTGATGATAATAACATAAAATATATGACAGTGATTCTAGGTCCTAATTTATCAAGCTCTTTGGAACAACTAATTTAGTCTTTTAGCATTACCTTTGGATCTTATGCACACATTATTTTATTTACTTTTAGACTAGGTAAACTTATTCAATTATTCTAATAAGGTCAAATTCATGAGCTATGCTCACCCCACCTGGAAGCACTCTCCCCAGTTAGCCATTCAGCAGCTGAAGAGAGGTCTATCCAGTTCGGGTTACCATCATCCAGTCGAAAACCACCTCTAGGAGATGTAAAAAGAGTATTATGACGGTTTTCCTAATCTAGAGAAGATCTCCCCCACAAGCCAATCAGGATGAACACTTCTCTTTAAGCTAATCACTGTCAATGCACAACAATCATCATTACAGAGTGTTAACAACTGTCAACACCAATCACTTGTAAATAATCAATCATTAAAGGAATCAAAGAAAACATAAAATATAGAACATAAAAACGCATCACATTCAGATAAAACTGTCAGCCATGTTGCCTTCTAGTATAAAAATTATGATCAACAGCTGGTAACAGGAAGTAATGTTCCTGTTGTTCATCCCATGTTTGCAGTCCACTTCAATGTCCAGGCATGAGTCTCTGAGTCCATGTAGGGCAGGAGCCCCAGTTCAACTGTCCTCTCTCTAATGGACCTCCATTGTCCTGAGAGGAAGAAATTCCAGAACCAAACCATATCTTTGCAGAAAAATATCTGACACAACATAACATAATCAGTATGTGAACAATTGTTATTACAGTGTAATTATAGATCAGGCGTGTCCAAAATCCTGAATGAACCAAATAAACTTCTATTATTAATTAATTTTCCCATAATTTGTTATTATTGCTAATTAATATTCAACTGATCCCCCCTTGTTACTTATCATCTACTTTGTTCCCTTTAAGTGATCATTAATACTGGTTCCCTGTTAAAGTTTGAAGGCTGATTCCCATGTATAGACAATAGTAAATAATTGTTAATAAGTGAATTTCTGTGCACACTTAATATATCAAACAAATGTGTATAGATGGTTCAAATAATAGGTGAATATTAGTGAATAAATGAATATTTATGGTCACACTGGTCCAACATAGTCATTGAACAGTCATTAGTAAGCTTGAGTATTTAAAATGGATACACTTCAAATAAACTACCCTTGATTTCCATTTTCTCATTATCATTGTCCTGATTTTGATATAAACAATTATGCCACTGGAATGTTATATAAGACATAAGACGTTCACTGGCTCGATCCCCTTTTATAATAGGCGCTAGTCTTCTTGTTTGGTATCGCTCAATACAGTTTTTGGTGACACTCCAAATGGTGTCACATAGATCCTCTTCTATTATGTTTACATCATTATCATTATCTTCTACATTTACTTAATCGTTTTGGAAGCATTCTAATCCCTGCTCTACATAAAGTTCAACCCCTTTGGGTACAGATAATTCTCCTATTCTATTGGACAATTCTATGTCCTTCTATAGATTTACTGTATTTACTTGATCCCATATACATCAAACATTGCCTCAACATAAGGGTATTGACCATGCATCGTCACTTGGGCTCACTGTTGACAATTGATTTCTTTCATATTGTTGTCTTTCCTGTTCTTGTTTTTTAGTGTAACTCCTCAATCTCTTGTTCACAGATTCCCCAATTATATTCAATATTTATTATATACAATGTATCTTGATGACTTTTAGCACACATATAACAATTTTGCTTGTATCAGACTTCCAGTAAATACCACCCATGTATACCTATTGTTTGCTTATAAAACCACTCTTTTGATTTTACCACAGTTTGTTTTTCAATGCGTTCAAATCCATACTGTTTAAGTTTTCTTGTTATTGAGAAGTTATTATTATTTTCAATTTTGTCATCATTTTGAGTCGAATCTATTTCCTCAGTAACCAGATCTGGATCTATTTTGTCATATTGAAGGACTATACCACGTTGGTCCTTGGTCACACAAGAGACTTCTACATTTGGTTTTAAGTCTAGTATTATTTCTAACTCTACATGCGGAAACCTCTTTTTAATTCTAATGTATACGCACTACTACCCTGATCCCATTGATCTCTTAATTCTACTGTTATACACCAGTACATTGGTTCTTGCCGAATATCTATTGTACATTGAACTTGTCCCCGGGTTACTAAGTTATACTTTTGAGTGTATGGCTACCTAGCATCTCGCTACCTATTATGACAGTAAGAATAATTTGTTGTTCGTCTGCATAATTAACACTTTGAATATATAATTGAATATATATTTGAACATATAAGAAAACTTGATTTTCTGACCTTTTTCCCTTGCATGTTTAACTATTCCCGAATATCTCATTGCTGGCCTTTCCTGCAACACGTTCATGCTTTCTCTAGTATTACCACTTGATTCCTGGCTGGTCCAGGTCTACTCTGTTGTTGTGGTTACACTCTTCCTCTGGATCCGTCCCTGGGTCTGTGGAATTTGCCAAAGCCCTCAGAGGATCAATAGCAGGCTCACCAGCCTCGGCATCATCATGTCTGTTACTCCTGTCCGAGCCGGTTCTGGTCCCGTGGTGGTCGTTCAGTGCCGGGTACACATGCTCCCAGCTCCTTCTTGTGCTCCTTCCTCGTCTTTGGTTAAGCATCTTTTCTACAGTGGTTGAGGTGGTACCAGGTGGGACTCCCTTCCACCTCGATAACGGTTGGTGTCGCATTGGTGACTTTGAATTGTCCTTCTCTCCTGGGCTCGTTCCAGTTTCTCCTGAACCCCTCAAGTACAACTGGTCATCTGGCTCCACCCCCCTTGGTGGTCGTCCTCCAGCTCTGGAACTCTGTCTTTCTCCTGGTAAAATATGAGCTTGTGTATGGAAGTTAGTTGTCTGATATACTTTTTCAATTCTATTTCTAATTGTTCTAATGGGGGTCCCTTGTGGGGCCCTCAAAGTTTCGGTGAGAGCATGGGTCGACCCTCAAGCATTTCATGCAGGATTAGATGCATCATTCTGTTAGCTTGCATGCGATAACTCATTAGTGTTAGTGGTAGTGCATCTACCCAATTCAATTTTCACATGCAGAAATGTTGTTAATTTTTGTCTTGAATGTCCCATTCACTCTTTCCACTATTCCTTGTGACTGGGAATGGTAAACACCTAATCGCTGTTTGATGCGAAACTGCTGCACCACACTATTCACAGTTTTCTGAATGAAAGCTGATCCATTGTCTGAGCTAATTTCTAATTGAATTCCAAACCTTGGCATGATTTTTCTAGGCAAAAACTTAATTACAGTAGTCACACTTTTATCTTTTGATGGGACTGTTTCTACCCATCTGCTGAATCTGTCAATGACTACTAGCATGTACCTTTTACCATATACACTTTTGATCATATCAACATAGTCCAAGACCTGATGTCTAAATGACATGTCTAAAATCAGGTGTGGGAATGTGTCCCACTGGAGTAATGATTGTTTTTCTTACGTTGTTTTCTGCACATTCTTCACAATCATTGAGCTGATTATCAATCATTGTCTACAAGTATGGTGACCAAAAATCTTGTTTTCTGATAAAAACCATGTTTTCTGATTTTAAAACCTTCATTACCTCCCCCCTTGCGCCATGGTCAAAACCATGCGCATCTTTAATGAGCAAATTTAACAGCCAGGTAGGTGCAACAAAATGTTCATGTGCACCACATCATGCACCTCTATCAATGTGTGATTATGATTGTCCAACACCTTGCTTGAGGCTAACTTAGCTAAATAGTTACCTTCTGCCTGTATCCCTCCTAAGGTGCTATACCCTTTAACCTTAACTACAGCCAATCTAGTAGAAAGGGAAATTGCAGCCAGTAAATCCTAAACTAAAATTGTGATATGATATGGGTTTACCATCAACCGCTTTTAAACCACGCTGTTACCAAATTTAAATCATGCACTATACCGAAAACAAAACGCAAATCCTTATACACCTTAAGGGTTTTAAAAAGTTGACATATCCTAGTTATTGCCACCATTTCCACTGCTTAAGCCGGAATCTATCCTATCCTCCACCTTTCAACCCAAATGGTTTCTCCTTTGATGGTTTCATCTTCTCGTCACTCTATGATCAAGTGAGTCAGTGCTCAGTGACTTGGCCAAGTAATCGTGACTGTGCCTGCCTTAGGTTGTCCCCAGGTTTCAAGGTGGGATCTTACCCGTCATAGGCTAACCAGCCTTCCCTACTGGCCTGTTGCAGGATGCCATGTGTGGGGATAACTCCCTTCTGATTCTTATGTTCAGCCCATAGGATAGGTGGCTGTGGAGGAATAGAGACAGATATCTATGACAGCTATCCATGCAGTCATGTGTATACGTAATGGAGACACCACACGGCGTTAACGCTGTAGTTATGACGCGTTGGTGGACGAAGCTAACAAATAAAGATTTTCAACATAGCATAACAGCATTAGGCGTTGGCGTTTGCAAGGTAAACCCAAAACTTCCTGATGTCAATAAACAATCTAGCTTGTGCATTAGATCCCTTCCCACCAGATTGCTGAAGTACTTTTCAGTGATCATTTTAACCAGGTTATTGCTCAAAAGGATGTTAACAACCTACATTGTTACTGAATAAAATGTACCTTGTAACTTTCACTCAAAGGTAAATAGTCTCATAAATAGGAGAAATGGCATAAAATTGTACAATACGGTAAGTATTGTTCTAAAACTCCACTGAGTTAACAGTAGCTCATTCCCACAAGCTGTAAAATTATTTGCAAGTTGGCCACTGGGGGTAACAACTATCAAACCCACACACACATGGAAGCATGTGTGCAGAAACTTCCTGGACTACAACATGCAGTGCAGGTTTCTAGCAGTAGGGGAGCTGTTGTCTCCACCTGCTTTAACTCCATTCACATCACAGACACTTTTGTTGGCATGTTCAGACGACATTTGTCTGACCAAAGCATTTTGACAATTTAACAAAGAAAACACAAAAACAAAAACAAAATTAAATCTATTTCAACAAAACACATGGAAAGCAAGATATGGCTTGCCATGACAACAGTGCGGGACTTATACCACGCAGTCCACTCTCCCCCTCTGGGGACACACCTACCGGTAGACCCTGGCAACCCAGAACAAACTTTCTTTTAACTGTTTCAACATCACACTATGGAGGTAAACTAAGCAACCTACAGATGGACTTGTTTTATTGTTACACACACAACAATGCGTATCAGGTTTTTACAGTGTAATAACTACAACTACCGCACTCCCTCACTCTCTTGACCACGTTTCTTCCTTTCCCTTTTCACTTTCTCTGACTTTTCTTTCACTTTCTCTGACTTTTCTTTCACTTTCTTTGACTTTTCTTTCACTTATCTCTTCTTCTATCCTTCTGTCTACTTCCCTCTGTCTTTCTAAATAAATCCTTTTGTTTTAAGAATCACCACTTACTGTCCCCATCTCATTGTGTCCTGTCCAACTGTCCTTTCCTCCTTTGTTAACCTCATGATTTCTTATCATTAATAAAACAAAAAGAGATGTTCATGATCTTTCTTTGGAAAGGAGCCATGGAGGTCCCCTCCTTCTCTTAAGGTTCTTAGCTCTTAGTAAATAAAGGAAAGAATAAAACAAAGGGTTAATGTCAATTTGAACACCTTCATATTACTGACAAGTTGATGCTTATGAATAATCAGTTTTTACACAACAACACTTTTTATCGCAGTAATGACATCTGTTGACATAGATATTGATGAATTTAAAAGTCTCGATAATAAAATTCATGATTAAGTAATGTTTCCTAGTATGTTTTTTTTATTTTAAATTTTTTATCCCTACTAACCATTTCTAATACTCATTTTTCTCTCTCCCCCTTTTAATTAATTTATTTTCTTTCCTTTTTTGTTAACCTTGTAATTTCTTATAATTTTAAAAGTCTCAATAATATGATTCATGATCAAGTAATGACCACCAATAAACATAATTATTGTACTAGGCTTCAGTCTGCCTTCTCTCCCCTTTCAGCTACGGGAGTGCAGTAGGGGCGTGACCACGCGTCTGTGTAACCTGTAGCTCCTCCTTAAACCCACACATGCGCAGTTCACTTGTTAACGTGACTTCAGAGAGAGCAGAGTTTGTCTTCTGAATCAGAGGGGGAAACCTGGCGGCCCCCCGGCTAGAGAATTATTTGCAACGCCCCTGCGAGTCTTTCCCTAGACTTCCACCAGCAGTTTCTTAATCTAAACAGTTTCACAACTTGAAGAAATAATAAGACTTCTTTCTACAATATTTACATAAGGAGTCGTCACTCCAACAATTAGACCACTTGTCTTTAATAATACTTTAGAGCTCAGTTTACAAATAAGTAACTTCATTCACTCGTCTTTTGAGCATTCACACAATGTACTACTATCTATAACCGTTGTTTATTCTACTTTTTCTTTACAGTCTCTCACATCTCCGTCGCTATAAGCACTTGTAGGCTATAGAACAAACATAGACTAACATTATCTTTAGACCTGATGATCCACATTAATTTTCTTACACGCCAAATGACAGTTTGGCCAACGCCTTTTTTCCTTGTCCCTTTTAACAGGGAGAGGTCATCGCCTTTTTTTTCTCTTTGTTCTTTCTCCACAGACAAACCACATTTACTTCACAGTAACACAGAACAGACACACAAACAGACACAGAACATTGAACATTGAACACAACACTTATTTTGAAGCTTCTTAATTTTCCCTATCCAACTTTTGGTTTTTTATTCAGTTTTTTTTTTTTTTCTTTGTTATTTTCAGGCCGGGCTTTTTCACTTTATCATCTTATTATCTCTTATTGACAGTTCACCATTTTGCGTTCCTGCATGAAAGTTCTCCAACGACTTACTTTACTTTTAGCGCTGTCACAGTCACCGTCACGTTACTTTGGAAGCGTGCGTCTTTCATTCGTCACAAATGCACCGCAGCGCACATTCTCATCTCAGTTTTCACATTTGCCTTGAGCTGGGCCGAAATTCACATACACAACTATGCTCAAGGCTTCTTTCTCACTCAATTATCTTCTTTTCACTTTTTCACATTTGCCTTGGGCCGGGCCGGAATTAGCACTCATCAAACTGTACCCAAGGCTTCTTTCTCACTCAACTAGCTCACTCAAAACATGTGTCTTTTACATCTCCTTTTCTCCTTTTATTTGATCGGTCATTGGTGTTTTTAATCAAGACTGCACATGCCGTTTACAACCAAATGACGTTCCTATTCTTCTGACGAGTGTTCATTTTTCATTCATTCTTCCCCGGTTCACTCTCTTTTGCTGTCAATGGGTTTTTTCTCGAATCCCGCACACACTAAACTGTCTCCCATTGACGTTCTCAATCGCTGAAGCTATTGTTTCACTCTTTTTATTTGTATTTTTTATTTCTAAACGTTTTTGTTACTTCTAGTTTCATTTGTTACTTTAATTAATTTTTGTTTCTCCTATATTTTTAGTAAATTTATAACGGAGCTCTCTCATTCATCATCCACCAGCCTATTCTTCTCCGCAGAGACTCTTTTTAGTTGCGGACCCACCGCATGACAGAAAACACCTGAACACAGTATAAAAACCAGAAGTTAGGTGAACGTGAACTCACCTATTTTTGTGCGCACTTCTTCTGGGTTTAAACTGCATCGAGTTGGTCTCTGGTCAACGATTTTGCGCATTCAGCCAATCCTGTTCGTGACGCCAATAATGTAGTATATTCTTCTCGGCTGCCAGAATACTGGTTTGTGGATGATGAAATGATGGAGGTCCGCTCCCAAAAGTGTCTGAGTAAATAACTTTTTATTTAACAGAGAACACAAGCGGGATGACATTCTATGCATCTGAATGGTGGCCGAATCTTCTCCCAATCTGAGTCCGAATCCCCCAAAGGGGTCCGAAACTCTCTCCTCTCTAATGCACACACTTCTTATAGGCCTCTCTAAGCCATACCATGCGTGACAGTCCTGCAAGCTGAAACAACACCTAGACTGTCTAACTTTTACAACACAACAACTTCCTATCGTAAACCACATACGGAAACACTTTCTGAGGTCTTCAAGGCATCTTGTTGTTTCAGCAGCCTGGGGTCATCAGGGCATCTTGCTGACCCTGAGCAGGCCCTCAGGATTACCCCTAATAGCTTACTAGGAGACACAGGAATGTTCTCCCATGACACAGCAGTATTCTACATATAAAGAATGAGTGAAATACAATGAATAAAAGAAAGAAGTAGAATATCCTGTAAATGTATATCAGAAAATACACTACAGTTGCTCTCTTGGCAAGGTCACCCTTATGCAATATATGAATGAGCCTAAATAAAACATATCTACAGTTTTCAAGAAAGTTCAGCAGTGGAAATAGGGTTGTTTTAGTTCACACCAGAACGGATTTGTCCCCTGGTTTGCACCTACTTACCCAGCCAGTGCCAATCATAGGGGCCACGCTGAATCCAGTAGGGCCCCACGAAGCAGGTGGATTCAAGATCAATTCTAAAGAAGTTATGTCTCCCTCTGGTGGTGGTTTGCATTTGAAGCCCAGTGAGAGAATGCATTGTAGTTGACCACAGTGAATATTGATGTAATATACTGTTTCAGTGTACATAATACAATTCATTTTCTGCCTTTGTGCATTTGCTGTTTGAAATGCACCACGTGGGCCAGCACTGGACATTTAGCCTACTGAATAAATCAGTGGAAGTTGAACCACATAGATTGCATCCTGATTCCTGACACATAAAACAAATATCCAGCTTATCAGGATGAGAGTGAGGGATTGACTATCTCAATGTGAGTGTGAGTGAGTCAGTGTGAGTGAATGTGCCTTCGGTCTACAAGTCAGGATGGCCAAGCAGTCTAAGGCACTCTATACACACACACACACACACACACACAATACTTGAGTCTTTAATTGACCCGTGTTACCTTCTGTGGACTCCACCACACATACACTTCCTCACATGACTATGTCTATGTGTCTGCATTGCACATAGTTGAATTGAACAGTGATTAAATCATTGATTTTCATTTGTGTAGTTACAGAGATCTAATGTGAATTATTTGCTCATTACATGTTTATTAACTCATAGGAACCTTGCCTTTTATTGTATTTGTATTTGAGTTAAGAGTAAAATGTATTGTGAGAGTACATAACAATTGATACAATATACTATATATATTTGATACAGCTCATACCACTTCTTCTGCCTGAGAGCTGGCCTGTTTCCTTCACCTGCAGGCCAGGCCCCAGTGCTGGTAAATTTCTTCAGGCGTGACATCCAGTTTGAGTCAGCAATTGTCGCCTTGTGCAATTTAGATTTTGAAAATATTGCCATTGGTGACATAAATGCATTAACATTTTTTAAATGCATGAAAACAACAAGTACTGGAACATGAAAGCCAGACCATTGGCCTTGTAATATTGGAGGGCTGCAACGATCGACAAATGTTATCAAATTTGTATATATATATATATATATATATATATATATATATATATATATATATATATATATATAGGCCTAGATGAATCAATTAAGTAATTTATCAAGGACAAATACCAAACATTTACTGCATAATGCTTCAGAAATTCAAATGTTGGTTCATGGATCATTATAAAATGATTACTTTAGTTCTTGGCTGCTTGTCAGATAAAGCAAGAAACATTTAAGACATCACTTTGGACTCTGATAACTTGTGATGGCATTGGCTATTATTTATGACATTTTCTAGACTAAATGATTAATCGATTAGTCGAAAGAATTACTGTTAGATTAAACAAGTATAAAATAATCCTACATTGCAGCCCTATAATATTGTAATAATCCTTTGAAAAACCCAGTGGTGGCATAAGACACCGAGAATATATTGCATCCGTGTTTGAAACACAACTTGAAAAGAAATATGTATTCGTGTGTGGTGGAAAATATCATTAACACTGTATTAATAGGCTGTACCTCAAAGCCACCTCAATAGATAACATTAGCAAACGTGACGAGAATGAGTCAGATAACGGAGTTCAATCAATATGTGACACAAACCGGTGAAATGACTTTGTGGGGGTGTGTGTGTGGAGTGTGCTGTTGATGGCTGGTTAACAGCCTCACCTGGCCTGAGTCACACTGATTGGACTCTGGCTGGGTGGGGCTGCAAACCTGTGGTGCTGAGCAATCATGGCACCCAGGATAAACCAGCCATCACCACACACACTGGAGGAGGAGCCACTGTCATGACATGTTGTACCATCAGCTCGGCGTATACCACCAGCCTGAAACTCCCAATAAACATCTTGAACAACATCTACCCATGTCCTGTGTCGGAGGGCCCCAAATGAAGCCACTTAGGTGGCGTGTGGTGAGGGCCAACCCTGCCACAGACTTCTGTACCTTAAGTGATGGTCATACAGCACTGAGGTACATGTGGACATACTCACCATGTCGCAACACTAGAATTAAGTTGAACGACTTGTTAGGTTTGATAGCTTTGGGCTTATTGTATTCACTGTCTGATGAAGGCCACCTTCAGGTACCTTCTCCACTCCCACATCTTCCCGCTGTGACTGGTCAAATGTCGGACAGCTGGCAAGAGTCGGCCAGCGCGCTAATATTGGAGGCGTGAATGTTTTGGGCCAATTCTCCGACATTTTACAATATAGAACAGAAACGAGGTGTTTCGTCCGTCCCAATTCTGCCCCCCCCCCCCCCCCCCCCTTTCCTGCCTTTTAATGATGATTACTTTAAGCTACGTCGATGCTACCATAACGACCACACAGCTAACACAGTAGCTAGGCTAATAGTAATGTACGGAAGGAGGGAGGGAGGAAGGGATTACATTTACATTACATTTAGGGCATTTAGCAGACGCTTTTGTCCAAAGCGACTTACAATAGGTACATATTTTTAGGAGAAAGTGCAACACTAAACCGCTATCAGTAGAGTAAGGTAAGTAGTAAGTAAAGAATGAGTTGATGAGGGAGGGAGGGAGAGATGGAGGGAGAGAGGGAGGGAGGGATGCATAGTGTAATACTGTCAATAATATGTACGGAGATGGTTAAATACAAGTCATTCTACGGCATAGTCCCAGGAAACAGTTACCATTATCTAATATAGTCTAACTTTTCACTGAATATACACATTTACATTTGTGTTATATTGTATTTTTATATGATTTTGACAACATTTTTACTATTAACGCTTTGTGTCTTATGCTGTATCTTATTTTACATTTTGTGCTTTGACCCCCCCCTTCACTAAACGTGAAGAGGGGTCAGTTTGTGACGGGGGTTCAGATTTAGGCACCACACCGGCGGCCGCGGGTGTTCAGGTCTCGGTCTCCTCTGGAGGCATGGGTTCGAATGCCATTTCTGATGTACCTTTTTGTTTAGTCGACAATTACTGACATTACTGGAAGCAAAGATTGCGGCCGAAATTGAATAACATAATCTTTGCCCAAGCAACGTCAGCAAAATGTATTGTCAGCTTGTCTTCTTTTTTAATGAGAGCCGACTGCTGTTTATTTCATTGAATTGTTTGGCGTGCTGTGAACTAGGCCCCTGTGTCCTAAACAGAGGAGGAATAGGCATGTATCACTGCCCATACTATCAGCAGGCCTATCGGACACTGTAATGTTAGATCCGGTGGGGAGTTTCGCCCAGCCCCTAACTACCGTAGGTACCAGACGCCTACCCTGCTTGCCTCGGCGCTCCGCCTCTGAGCATAACCCTGGTCAGGGTTAGGGTTAGGGCCAGTCTGTCTGATAGCGCTCCCCTGGGACCCTATGCACTTGGAAGTTTGCTGGGATTATTTAAGAGTTTGGATACATCTAACTCTCAGGATGTTTCCTCATTGGTGACTAAGTAACCTCTTAGATCCACGATGCTCATTCCTACTGTACCATTCGTATCATAAAGGGATTAAACTCTACATAAGATAAGAATACACTGGTTGATGAAGAATGGAGTTTTAGGGGGACCACAGAGACCAATGGAGTTTTAGTTTTATTTGCTGGATTACAATTTGGAACAATGCAAAAAGCGTAAAAAGCTATCAATAAAAATCAATATGGAACAGTATATACTGATTAATAAAATGCCATCAGTGAGAACTCTAAAAAACAGACAAAAACAGCGACTGCACATGTTGTGATTATTCCTAAATCTGGGAAATGTTCTAAGTATTTTGGTCATGGTTCATACCTCTCTCCTCTGGGGTGGTAGTGCTAGTAGTGCACGGAGGAGCAAGAGAAGAACCCTATCTTATTCTTTGTTCGATGTCGTACAGCTATAATTATAGCCAGAATTGTCTATTCGTTTGGTCCGCAGCTCCCTTCAGTGGACAAGGCTTGCTTCTAATGGGCTGCGGGGTTCGTAGAAAATTTGAGAGAAATACTCTTCTTCTAAATCTTGGGTCTTTATGTTCTTTGTCCACGAAGTCTGGTGGACGTCCTCGATGGAGTCCCCGTGGCCAGGATTCCTTGTTGTTCTTACATTTGGCAGACCTTTTTATAGGAAATAAATTGGCCGTTGCCCATTTTTTATATGCCTACTTATGGTATCATTTGGTATGATATCATCTGCTTCTTAACTAGCTGTGTCCTCACATGAACCCAGCTGTATAGCTGACTTTGCAGTTCTTGCATGAACCGTTCAAGGCCTATCCAATAGATGAGCCAACACTGGCATATGTTGTCTTATTTACTCTATACGTGAAACCATCAAACTTCATGTTACACAATCAACTTACATGTTAAAGAATCATAAGCAAAAGTATTAGTCCCCGGGACCTGTAAGTCACACCAGACCTGGATGTTGAACCCATGGATGTTGGCCCATGAACCCATGGTTGACAGTGTTATCTTGCCCATAGACTCGGCATTGTATACACACGTCAACAGGTTTGTACTGACATCATATGCAGTTCTGTGCTTCGTATCATTAAGTCGTTCCTCCAATTTCATAAGGTTCCCCCGGAGTACATTGCGTGAGTAACATCAGCTATAACTCATTCCTACTAAAACCATGGTACACATGATCTGCTAAACATTTCATTTAGTGCAATAATAAGGTGCAATAATAAGTGCTGCTGAATATAGTGCAATAAGAATAGTGCAATAACACGTGCTGCTGTAGCATCACAGTGCTCATAGGTGAATAATGAAAAGTAACAAAACATCCTTAATGTCCCACGTCTGTCTGGTTTTCTGGACACCGATGAATCAACCTTACGACAGTATGGTTACGACAGTAACTATGGCAACACTTTGCTCCCCATTTATGAATCCGGTGTTTGTTTGCATGTGTCATGCAACATGTGAGCAACCCATATTCCCTCCTCTTCTCCCCCTAACACTACTTATCTCTACTCGTGACGCTATTCTTTGTTCACTGTTTGACTCGACTAATAGCCTCCTCCCCTGTTTACTGGGTGGTAAACAGGTGGGACTCGATGTTAATGTATTACTGGGGACTCTGGCACAAAGCTCCAGGGCTTTGCGCCAGAGTCCCACAGCCCTTCGGCACCTAGACACCGAGAGGTGCAGCTACTGACCTGGCCGCCGCTTTGTTGGGTTCTCTCTCTAACCTCAAATTAATTGTGCTTGTCTCCCTGGATACCTGCTAACAGGAACCTGCTCAACACACCTACTTGGGAAGTGATTAGGCCATAATTGAGGTTCCTCTTTTCAAGGTTTTTACTTCCGCATGGTGCTGAGATTAGGAGATTTTATAGAGGGGTTGAGTGGCATTACTCTGAGGAGTGTTTCCCATCTACAACGACGACGATCTCCTTTTGTTCGGAATTAGAAGATACACACTTGCAGTCATGGCAGAGTTCCCATCCAAGGTGACCACAGAGACCAGTTCGCCCCAGTCGGACGGCGGCCAGCAGGGGGGAAACAGTCTGAGAGGGCTGACTGCTGGCGTCTCAACACGGATGGACATGTCCTTTATCAGAAGCATCCCTGCTATTCTCATGATGGTTGAAATAGTAAGTGGCTTCATCTCCTATGTCAATAACCTGCATCTTTCCTCTGCTCCATACGGCTCTGCGCGGCTCTGTCTCATGTGGTACACCTCCAGGGGGGTGTCATTATTTTTTCATTAGTTTGTTTTGTTCTGCTTCCTGCTCTCCTCGCAGCTAAATACGTAAACATTTTAAAAAATATCCTAAACTTTACTGCTCAAGTAGAAAGCAGAATGCAACAGGATGAGGCAAAACCTATTTTACAATCAAGTATGTCGTAAAACCTTCCACGGTGGGCCTTTATATGTCCCCAATGTCTTAAAGTTCGAAAACCGATACATCTTCAAAGCAGATATACAACAGAGGATTGATTTGATCACCTTGCTTCATGATTTGAGCATTGCTCTCTTCTGAATCACCCCATCCACCTGCTGAGGCAGCTGTTGCACAAGTAGCCTGCTCTGAGATCACGTGAGTGGCTTAGCAACAGGTAGATCTTTGGCCCCTGGAGGCCCTCTCCATCTTCTCTCACACCCCTCTGAGGTATTACATTAGCCACACTCGTAACGCCGTGAAGAGAGCCTGTCTCCAATAAGGCCCTGCTACAGAGAGCAAGACATATGATACAGTGAGCTAGATGTAGGCTACAGGGAGCTAGATGTAGGCTACAGGGAGCTAGATGTAGGATACAGGGAGCTAGATGTAGGATACAGGGAGCTAGATGTAGGATACAGGGAGCTAGATGTAGGATACAGGGAGCTAGATGTAGGCTACAGGGAGCTAGATGTAGAATGCAGGGAGCTAGATGTAGGATACAGGGAGCTAGATGTAGGCTACAGGGAGCTAGATGTAGAATGCAGGGAGCTAGATGTAGGCTACATGGAGCTAGATGTAGGATACAGGGAGCTAGATGTAGAATGCAGGGAGCTAGATGTAGGATACAGGGAGCTAGATGTAGAATGCAGGGAGCTAGATGTAGGCTACATGGAGCTAGATGTAGGATACAGGGAGCTAGATGTAGAATGCAGGGAGCTAGATGTAGGATACAGGGAGCTAGATGTAGAATGCAGGGAGCTAGATGTAGGCTACATGGAGCTAGATGTAGGCTACATGGAGCTAGATGTAGGCTACAGGGAGCTAGATGTAAGACGTATAGAGGGGGGTGTAGGTAGCTAGATGTAGGATACATGAGAGCTAGATGTGAGATGTCGAGAACAGGATGTAGGACATAGGGAGCTAGATGTAGGATACAGATCTACTGCATGTATAAGACAAGGAGCTAGATGTAGGATACAGGGAGCTAGATGTAGGACACAAGGGGCTAGATGTAGGATACAGGGAACTAATGAGCTCATATTTCACAACATACAGGCACAACATAATTACCCTATTACACTGTTTAAATGCTCACAGATAGAAGATGACTACGGAGGGTGTTATGGTTGTAAAGGTGCTTATGCAGACTTTCGTAGCCTAATTGCTTTTCCTTAACCTGCATATAGTCAGATGCATACAATACTACTGGTGTCCAATTAGTCTAAACAATTAACCCCCGAGAGAGGTGTGATGCTGGAGTTGAGTTATTGCTCTCCAGTAGCTACATTAAAAACCAAAGACTTTGGAATATGTTACATTAAGAGTGTGGTGGCATTGCTAAGAATACAGAAACTGCGTACTCCTGAGATATACCAATCAGGTTAAAATGCTTCATCTGCGACGAAACGGTTCACAGAACTCACGGTTCGGTAAGATACGGTATGGTGGTGTCACAGTTCGGTACGGCTTCGACAAAATAAATGCCTAATAACATTTTCCATTTCTATTCATATTTTCCTTTCATGCCATTACAACATGGATAGCTTGGCTACGAGCAGCATATGGAAACATAAACAAAACAGTGCTCGCTTTATAACATAAAAGATCAAATATTAAACGCTATCTCTTCAAGTGCATAGATTAGCTAAATTAAGTCACAGCAGTGCTATAAAGCTATAGTGCGGGACTTTAACATAAAAATGAACGCCCGTCGCATTCAAGCCCTTGCCAAACAAGTTCACACAATGCTGATTAAACCATCACCTACCACCTATGGCCAGAATCGCCGGATGAATGCATACTACGCATGGTCTATAAGCAGAGCATGACTAACTTCCGGTTAGCCCTCTGCTAACTTCAATGTGGATAAAATAATTTAATCAGATGCCACCGTGGATTTCAGTATCATTGCTTTTTCATAGACAGGACCATGGAGTGCTTTCAGTGCATATCAGTGTTGTAACTGTCTTGAGAGGTTTGGACACTTTGACTACTTCCTCTGCCATCCTCACATCATTTTCAGACAAAGTCACAATATGTTTGATATTCTTCTTCCCAGCTTGGTCAGTGAGTGCAGAATGCACTTTCTGCTCAAGGTATCTCTCAGCCATGTCATGGCTTGAATTCCACTTGGTAAAGACATCCTGGATGAGTGTGTGGCTAGACAGGTGCAGCGTTCTGTTATATGATTGTTTTCTCATTCTCCATCTCCCCCAGCCACTACTGTTCAGAAATTGCCACCCTCAGGGATGTCACAAAAATAACACTGACCAAAACCAAAAGTATAATATACCTGGCAAAACTCAGATATCGAGTATCCACCATGAAACTATAACTTAATAGAGAAAATAGGTTCACAAAGGTTCATTGATTGATTGATTAAAGACTTTCCACTAAATCTATCACAATGACAGAAAAACGGAAGAACTGAAATTAGGCCTGAAAGTGTAACAACTTATTAACAACACCATATAACTTTATACCACCGGTTTTTTTTAGAACAAAACCGAAACTGTTCTCTCTTCGGCTCCAACTCTATTCTTGCAGCCAGACCCATTTTATAGCACCTGGGCAGGGTAGCTCAGGAGTACCCAAATTAATCACAGAAGACGTTAACTTAAGGTTAAGTAAACCCCAAAACCACTTTTTTTCAGTCGAAACGGGTCCTGTTTGGGGCTCGTGCAAGTGTTGTTGAACATTTCTGTGTTTGTTTTGACTAAAATGTATAAGTTAAACGGGTGAAATTCTCTGTATAACACAAGAAGTCTGCCACTTCAGGTAAAAAGAGTGGTACTTTTCTATCGGCGGCGCACCCTAGCTCAACCGAGTGCCAACGCCCCTCGCACCTGCTCCTATGGAACCAATGTGTCCGTTTTTTCTAAAACCTTTACCACTACCAGGACTGCTAACCGGGGCTTCACTTACACTTTAAATATCCACCACCACATGACCGTAACAAGAGTATAGGATTTTGTTCTTGTAAATAAGTAACCTACCTTATTGAAACAGAAGATACAAAAATCAGCATATTAATTGAACAAATATTTCAACATCTTGTTTTTCTTATGGTAGTTTGCTGTTGAAAGTAGTATTTTTTTTTATATATACAAGACAGTCTCATTAAGGTCAGATTGCACACCTGCCAGCTCTGTGTGTGTGTGTGTGTGTGTGTGTGTGTGGGGGGGGGGGGGGGTGCTTATGCTTGTGAGGTGCACATAACACTGAAACATAATCTCTAAATAAATAATAGACCATCCATTCGTATCCGGCTACAGAAAATTATAGCGACAGCCATGCCAGAGCTCGAAGTTGTGTGTGTGTGTGTGTGTGTGTGTGTGTGTGTGTGTGGTGGGGGAGTCCTTGTATTATTCTCTATTGACCATTGTGCTTCAACACCTCTGCCCACAACCCTCCTTCACCCCTTCATCTCACTAGGTATCAGGCCTGCTCCAGTGGACGCTGATAGCCGGCGCCTACTGGAGCTACACACTGCCGGCGTACGGCTGGGTGATGTTTGTGGCCGTCACCCTGTGGCTTCTCACCACCATACTCTTCTGCCTGATCCTCTTCGGGATCCAACGTAAACTTGTCTTTGTGCCCTGGCCCCTGACGGTAGGCCCCCCCACATGTCTTGTGTCTTGTGTCTCGTGTTTTGTGTCTAATGTCTTGTGTCTCATGTCTTGTGTCTTGTCTTGTGTACCGTGTCCAATGTCTTGTGTCTTCTGTTTTGTGTCTAATGTTGCACGTTTTGTGTCCTGTTTCTAATGTTTTGTGTCTCATGTCTCGTGTTTTGTGTCTTGTGTCTCATGTTTTCTGTCCTGTGTCTCGTGATTTGTGTCTCATGTCTCCTGTTTTGTGTCATGTGGCTCACGTTTGGTTATCTTGTGTCTCGTGTTTTGTGTCTCATCCCTCATGTCTTGTGTCTCGTGTTTTGTGTCTCATCCCTCATGTCTTGTGTCTCGTGTTTTGTGTCTCATGTTTTGCATCTCATGTCTTGTCTCGTGTTTGTGTCTCAACACGTGATCATTCGGAAGGAAGAAAAAAAAACCTTGGGAAATAGACGCAGAAAACTATAAGGAGGCGAGCAAGAAAATACATTAAAGGTTGTTGAAATGTGTATGACGAGGTTGGGGAGAGTGAGGCAAGAGGGCAGCAACAGAGGAATTAGCTAAGAAAGGAAGAGGAGAAGATTATGTAGTATTAGGCCACAAACGGTGATTCAAATTAGTGTGTTTGGGTAGTGACAGCACATCGTTCTATCCTTTCTCACAGGTGATGTTGTACAACGCTGTAGCCGCTATTCTGTGCCTGACGGCGTTTCTGGCCAATGCTGCGTCCGTCCACCAGTATCATCTTTTTACCTACTATCAAGGACATTATGGAGCTGCTGCAGTAAGGCAGATAACACCAGACACACTTACACACACTCACTCACACACACACACACACACACACACACACCTAAACTCACTCTCTGTCTCACAAGTCAAATGCACAAGCCTCTGTGCAACTCATTTCGCAACTAATATCATGTCAAATGCCTAATGTTTGTCTTTGAAAGGTAAAAATGTCCAGAGGGCAAAGGTTTGTGTATAAAAGGTATAACTAAGGAAGGTGTACCTCCGTAACTAAGGAAACACCTGGCAGGAGGTGGTGAGGACATTTTGTGAAACACCCACACATTCAACATCAAATCCGCGTAACGTGTTTATATTTCACCATTGTATTACATGTTAGGCAATGTGTGTGCAAATGATGCTGTTGCATAAAGGGCAGTGGCAGTTTAAGAGAGAGAGAGAGAGATTTTTTTTATGGTTTATGCAATGTACAGGGTTCACATGCAGCACATGACTACAACTATATAAACGCACACCGGTGAAAAACATACACCCTACAACAGCCTACTATCAACCTTTTAAATGAGTAACTATAAGTGAGAAGATCACATGAAATTGTTAATGATTCCAAGATGGTCCGAGCCGCCAATGAAGTCCTGAAAGGATAGGTTCTGTGTGTGAGTGTGTGTGGTTGTTAGCTGACTTGGCCCGAGGCAGACTGATTAGGGTCTGGGGCTGGGTGAGGCTGCATACCTGTGGTGCATGTGTAATCAAGGTCCATATGATTAACCAGCTATCAACACACACACACACACACACACACACATTCTGTTATGCAGAATCAATTATCTGTTGTCATTTGACTGCTTGTGAAGGGATTGCAAAGGGCTTATTCTCATCTTTTTTTATTCCTCAATGTTGTCTCTGATACTTCCTTCATTTTGCACTCTCTTCTCCCGTCTTTCTCCAAGTTCTTTGGGGCGGTGGCGACCGTAGCCTATGGTGCCAGCGCTTACTTCTCCTACTTGGACTGGAAGGGAGACGGGGGAAATGCCGCATCAGGCACTGTAACCTCATAGGACCCAAGAGACCCCCCCCCCCCCCCCCCCACACCTACCTCTTTCGCTCAGATGACAAAACATCACTCCAAGCCTAAGGCCTGACAGATATATGGGGGAACCTTTGCTGGAAGGATCAAGACCTGTCTCCGATACTCCGATACTTTTTACAGAAATCCAAAAATTCTATAACTAATACACATATGGTAAACTATGTAAATGCAAAGGCTCAATTAGCATTCTGCTATATATATATATATATATATATATATATATATATATATATGTATGTATGTATATGTGTTTACTTTAGTCAGTGTCCCCGACTGACCCATCACTCAGACTTTGAATCACAAATTAAAATAATAATCATGATAATCTGTACAGCAGTTGAGAAAATGTACCCGTGAGTCTAGAGGTTTATTCTGTAGTACTGTAAATTTTCAAAGTACTGTAAGTATTTTAAAGTAAATATAAAAGCTTTTATATTGATAATTGCTTATACTTGTACTTTTGTTGCCTTATGAGTCAACATTTGTGCTGTTTTTACATGATTATTTAAAAGACATCTTTATTTAAAATCACATGTCATTAACAAATATTTACATTACCAATGAACATACATCTAACTATAAAAAGACAACAAGCTCTAGGTTGATGTTGTAAGCCACGTTTTCATCTTGAACAAAATAAGTACATTTCCAACACAAATGCATGTAAATATCACATCAAACATTAAATCCACAGGCACCACATTTGACACCTCACGTTTACTCACATTCCAGAGAGCTTTTCCCATTAGCACGGATTAGCATTCTGTGAGTTCTAGAAACACTTTTCTTTTCAAGCAATGCTTGTAACCAGTCAGGGTGAAATAGCCCAAAAAACAATTCATTCATGTAGTGCCACTAAAAGGGTCCACTGTGACCCGCTTGGCCACGCATGTCACGAAGTTCCAGTTGATCCAATATGTTTGTATCCTGTGCAACTCAAAGAGGTGACCACCAGGCCATGGCTCAGGTCCAGCCCTTTCCCCTCCTTCTCCTTCAAAACACACACACACACACACACACACACACACACATACTCATTTAAAAAAAAACTTGGGGTTGTTGTATGCTTATATTTAGTTGATGTATAAGAGAAACATTTTAATATCCCAACAGAGAGGGTTCATGCTGAAATGGAACCATAAACCATAAGTGTTTTATGGAACTATAAAACACTGCTTAAGCAGGCAGTGTTATATAGGCACTGTCAAAATAAAAAATCTTGGGCCTGTTGAAAACGGATATTTGGTTAATATTCAATAGCATTGATCAATAGTCAGCCAGTCTTTGTTATCTAGGTGACCACTTACTGCTCTGTAATCTAGAAACATCTCCTTGAAGGCCATGAAGTCAGTAAAGCTGAGCAGCATGTCAAAGATGTCCGCTGGCACCTCTTCTTTATGTTGCCTGGAGAGGTGTGAGAAGGTGAGAGAGTCAGCACTGAGGAAAACATTTACTACAAATACCTATTATACACCGGTCAGTGTGCCACCTAGTGGCTCATTATGAAATGACATGCCGGTCTCTGAAATGTTATACAGTCATGCTGGGTTCTCATCCTGGCAGTGGATGAGGTGTCATATCCCTATGTAAGGTGCCTTGGGTGCCTTATAATAGTAATAAAATGAATTGCAATTATTATAATACAGCAGCACCAAACGAGTATATAAAGATTTGATTTTCTGTCACACAGCATTCTTTTCAGCCCCACCATGTGCTCCAGAAAGAGATTTGAATAGGTGCCCAGCCTTACATCAGCAGGTGTGTGAAGGCAGTCATGTTGAAGCCCGGGATCCTCTCCGTCAGCTGCCGCTCCAGGTGCCTCTCCAGCAGGTCCACCTTGAAACACACTCCTCCCCCGTCAGTGGGACAAACACAACCTCTGACAAGCACCGCTCACAGCGTGGTCAACAAACAGTCCGGCAAGCCGTAAAAAAAAACAGTATTGTGTTTACACATAGACCTATAGATGGCTCGTTTCCCTCAAACATGGGTGTGGGTTCTGAGTAGGAGTCTGTGACGTCCGTGGCGATGTCAGCGGCTTACTCACGTAGTCGTTGAAGATGGGCGTGTAGCTGAGCTTGTTCTCGTCCGAGTCATCGAACTCCATGTAGTGTTTGTCCATGAAGCTCCGCTGCAGCTGCTGGAACTCCCCCTCTGCGCACAACAAGAGACAAGGAGACCCTGTTCATGTTCACACATCTGCTGTCCGGTGTCCAGTCACACAGCCTGTTGTAGGCAAGCGTGTGGATCCCACCTGGCATCCAAGGACCACGCCGATGCCCTTTTAACTTGCCGTCACTATCAGAGATTACATCGAGTGTCCATGAGTGTATCGACTTTAATGAATAAGCAGCTGTTGGTTTACATTGCTGAGCGCAGTTGACTGCTATTCATATTGACATCAAGTGGAAACAAACATTTTCGGAGACCCGAAAACTGCATGGCTTTTGTAATCCATCATTACCAAATTATAAATACATCACTGTCAGCTGGTAATGTTTGCTGATTCTGCTATTCACTACTGACAGTTTGGATTGAAAATTTTGGGGCAACACAGTTGTGCTTTCATCTATTCTAAGCATGATGGCAGTGAACAAGTGAAGGCCTATTCATGTCTGAGTTGAGTGAACAAGTGGCGTTGTTTGACGCCATGACACCATGTTGACACAGTGATGAATATGTTTCAGGGGGCGCGGTGGGGAATGCAGTCGCCCATGAACATCGCTGACCATAACCTCTATGAGGCATCCTGACTACCATCTAGCGGGTGTGTGCTAACGCTAGGCCTGGGCCAACGGGGTCAAAGAGGTTTCAGTAGCACTGGCTCTTTGCAATCAAACACAGCTTAAAGGTCCCCTAGTTTACCACCAGGTGTGACGTTGATTACACATTAGAAGCCATGTCAAAATCTACCCTCTAATGACATCACAAGTGGGAGTGTCCACCCAGATGTACGATGGATAGATCAGCCTACCGGCCTACCGAGTGGACTGTACCAACTGGTAGGCTGATCTATCTATCATACATCTGGGTGGACACACCTGATGGTAAAATAGGGGACCTTGAAAAAAGAAATTGGGAGGACGCAATCTGACCCATGATGATGTCCTCTATCCTCCCTATAACGGCATCAAAGGCAGCGTCTGCAGCGGATGAACTGGAAGAAAAGGGACAAGACTCACTCGCATGTTTCCAGACATGACGCACTCAACGCGATGACACACACGACATATAATGGACATCACGAAACGTAGCCTACTTGGAAAGGGCAAAGTTTTCCTCGTCCACTTCAACCATCTCCACCATGTTCTCCCCACACCCCAACAGACCTGAAAGAGACGAAGTGGACCACAGGGCGGAGGGTTACTGCAAGGCGTGATAACCTCTCATCAAAAGCAGCAGCGTTCATGGCAACACTCTTCATCGTATTTATTAGCATACGTGCTAACGTTAGCCACGTTGACGTTCTGCATCGCAGAAGCTCTACACTTAAGCTTTGCGAGTGTGTGTGGGTATTTCCAGCCGCAATCAACTGCATATATGCAAATGATAATGACATAATTCACTTACTTAGCTCTTTGATGTCCATTTTTTCTTCAGCGCGATTGGGGAAAAAAACACCGTGGACTAATTACGCACGCAATGTCTGTTGCCAAGGAAACGAGGAAAGCATGTCCCTCCGTACTTCACATCCGGGTGACAATCTGCCCTCAACACGTTCCGCGTCAGGTTTACACACACATTTTATCGTGTGTTGGCTTGTATATTCTCAAGTGGTGTCATTTTATTATATATTATATATATATATTTATTATTTTATTATATTAATAAATACATTTGTAGAAAAAAATGATAATAAAAGAACCAACTTCTTTTTCTTTTTCCTTTTATAATACAGCATAATACAGTTTATAACATTGCATTACAGGTCATCAAGGGTCTATGTCATGATATGCCATTTTTTCGTTTAAAATAAGGGCAATCCAGCAAACACCATACTTTGCAGAACAGAACTTACATTTATTACAAATATCACAATCCAGGGAACAACAACTCTTTAATAAATCACATCTTTGGGAACCCAGGGCCAAAAATTCAATATAGATGTTTAAATACAACTCACAACATTTTCTTAGTCTTGAATTCATATTTCTTGCCCCAGAGATGAATCATATTTTTTTTTCAAGGTGCTCTGGGATGTACAAAGTGCTCAAAGAGCAAACAATAACCGTGTGTTTTTCATTCCAAGAAATGCATATAATATTTAGGAATCCCTCTAGTTGTTTGAATGGTTTTAGAAACCAATTTCATGCAATATGGTAAGATTGGGAATTAACAATTGTTTTAGCTAAATGATCTGATTAAAGAAAAATAGGAAATTAAGAACTTTTTCCAGCAGTCAATTCAATAAAGCTTTTCACTTCACTTTTAGAAAGTTATACGTTTATCTTCAATCATAATTGTGTTAATATAACATCTGAAATTAAAACAAGAAATCAACAGGCGATATTCATTCAAATGAGAGGTCTTTCAAGTAAACAATGTAGGGAGAGACAGAGGGAGGAGGGGGGGTAAAAAACGAGAAGGAATTAAGCGAAAGAAAGAACGACTGAAAAATGGAGAGAGCAAATGCTCTCAAGAGTGTTAACTTGGTCTGAGTTCAGCATCATCCAATTCATAAGTTTGTCAATGCACCCAGCTGGCTGTTGGCTTATACTGCACATGCAGTATACACTGAGGCCCTTGGATTCTACAGTGGGTCCGGATAATAGACCCTTTTCACAGAGGTGTCATCGTAGGACAGACACGGGTGTCTCTCATAACAATAATTATGGGTCTGCTCCTTTTATGCATCAGGGCACAGGTAGTAGACTTATCTCCACTAGTACAGTCTTCTACCATGCCCTGATACATTAAAGGAGCAGACCCATAATTAGTGCTATGAGCGACATGTATCCTATGATGACATCTCTGTGAAAAGGGTCCATTGTTTTGCTTTTATTAAATTGGGGGTAGTTTTTTTATGTGCTTGGTAATTAGTACCTTAATTTTTGTGATGTTTGGTTTGTAAATGTGTTGAATTTTGAATCTGAGAAACCAAACAACTGTGGTGACCTTACCTATCATGACTGATACTGGGTATATGGACGTACAAAGAAAAATAGAGCCCATTAAAAATCAGATGAAATTCACTATACTTAAACAGCTCACTCATTGGCAGATACAACACAAAATTCAAACAGCTCTTTGCTCTTATCAACTGAAAGCTCGCGGGCCGCCTATAGCCCACTACCTGTAGCCTACTCTACCCAAGCCAGGTGGCAACATGGAAGTGCACAATTATTTAAAGCACATGGGACAGCAACATCACATAGGGGTCATACAAATGACCGTCTCAATAAATTAGTGACCCCAATAGACTGTTGCCAAAAATCAACATAATGGCAGGCCGCACATTTACAAAGAACAAAACATGTCGACTCATCTCACCAGGCTGCCTGCAGGTAATATCCGGCTGACCGTAACAAGCAGAAAGGACACAAAGGAAATGACGGTTGGTAGAATTGTAGTTCCACAAATTTCATATAGATGACAAAGGTGTTGTTTTCTATTAATTATATTTGAGTGAAAGCACATTTTCTTTGCATTAGTGTAGCAATATAGCCTGTGGCTGTTTCTATGATTATGTTACGATTTATGACACGTTTTATGTTTTGAGGCCATAGTGATTGAATTTGTCCTGAAATAAAATAGTATTGCACCTTGGGTATCATTTTATCACTAAACAAATGATCAAGTGAGCCGATCCATCTAACCTACAGATTACACAGGGGTTTCTTTAGATTGGATTCAACATTCATAACCGTTCTCAGGAATGATGTTGAAGACACACACACACACACACACACACACACACACACACACACACACACACACACACACACACACACACACACACACACACACACACACACACACACACACACACACACACACACACACACACACACAACTGCAAACCTTGACTTCTATTCTTTGCTTACCATTATTCGACTCTTTTTAAATCTGTAGATGTGAAAAAAACAGCGTAAATAGCAGTAGTCTATGGGCTGTTTGAATACCCATTCATTCTAAGAAGGGACTTCAAGGTAGATCAAAAAAAATCTTCGAGCCATTTGTAATGCGATTGAATCAGCTCCTCCTGTTCTCTCTTCTATTTCAAGGTCAATCAGACGAGCAGGCAAAGGGCGGACATCTTCACCTCGTCAGCAGTGAGCTGGGGCAGGTCCAGGAAAAGGCTTCTAGGCTCCTAAGCATAACACTCCCCACCAATCGGTGCTCCCGTCATCCAGTTCTCCCCCCGCCCCCATTGACTCCCATTCAACAGCGGCCGTACCCGGTTACCCGTGCCAAGACCCCCCCCCCCCACCCCAATGGTCAGCTCTGCATCAGCATGGCCCTCACAGTCCTGTTGGCGGTCACTCAGCCAGGGGTGGGGAAGGGGGGGGGGGGGGGGGAGCGTTGAGAAGTGGGGCCCAGGGGGTGGCTGTCCATGACCTGGTTGTGGAGGGGGGGGGGGGGGGGGGGGTGTCAGGGGCTGTGTCAGGACACATGTGCGATCAGTCTGACGCGGGTCTGGATGTCCTGGCGGCACAGCGGACAGGTCTCTAACTGTAAGGCACACTCCATGCATATACCACTGGGGAGACAGAGAGAGAGCCACTGTGAACACCAAGCATACATGCATTTGGTGGACACTGAGAAAGTTCTGATTTTCAGTAGAATGTAAGCAAAATGATTAGTTTTAATATAATAGCTATGACTGCCCTGTACTTCTGCTGCAACATCCACATTTTCCATCTGCCAATTCATAACATTTCATCTCGTCTTATTACAGAATTAGTCGTATTCCTCGACACAGCCAATGCAGAGACTCAGCAGCACACACAGGGCCCAAAATGAACACCTGCCACCAGCCAATGGTGATAGATTTGACCATTTGGCAGGTAAAAAAAATGCAAGGTTACATATTTAAACAATTGCTTGGCCGGTAGATCATTCCACTCTGGCAGTACGCACGCACGCACACGCACACACACACACACACCGTACCCGTGTCCACAGGGGCGTAGCTCTGTGTCGGCCATGATGTCACAACACAGCGTGCAGCAGTTGTCCCGGATGCTCACTTGCTTCAGCAGGGCCAGACGACGGTGTCTTGTGGAATCAAACACAATCACAGTTCAGTGACACAGAAATAAACACACACCATTTATTTCCATTGGGCAATCAGAGAAAATGGTCTTCTTCCTGCATAATAGCCGCGTGGCGTGTGTCCGCTGCAGCAGACACAGTCAGTGTTCAGTGCTGGTCCTACCGCGGCAGGATGATCTTCTCATTGGGCAGCAGAGAGGCGAAGTCGTTGAAGGTGCTGAACTTGATGGAAGGCGCGTGGCGGAAAGGCTTGGCCCCGAAGTTGAACTCACACTGCTGGTAGGACATGAAGCTGGCCGCCGCAAAGAAGCCAGACCTGGGGAAGAGAAAGGGAGTACACAGTAGAGGTTAAGAAGATCACTATATCACTTGTATATAAGCATTGTAAAGTTTGACTTTACACTGGGAAGTATGCGTCTGTTTGATAGGCACATACATCCTCCAACCAGTTTCCAAGTTGCACTGTGTGTGTGCCATATTAGATTGAGGTGTGTGTGTGTGTGCGTGTGTGTACATACGTGGCCGAGGAGAAGACCTGTTTCTCTGGGGGCAGCTGATGACCATTCAGGTAGAAGATCATCTGCTTCTTGCTGAGGTCCAACAGAAACCCAACAGCATCACCTGAAAACAAAGCAAAAAAAAAGAAAGAATTAAAAACAAGCATGGAGCACAAGTTGACTCAGAATGCAGTGTTATTGCAGACTGCAATAGCCGTGGTTTACAGTGATTTTAGAACAGCTATGGGGCATTGTTAGGCACGATGCGAAGTGGCTACTATACTACCTAGTAAGACTTCACGAAATAAACACAGCAAAAACAAATGATCATTCTTCGACCAAGCAATATAGTTCCTCAAGACAGCAAAATGGTTGCAAAGAAACACAGGCTAGCATACAGGCTAATCAGGCTTTAAAGATTGGATTGATTGTTAACATTTAGAGATTGGCAGAGCATTAGTACTATAAATGAATAGGAATTGACTATGAATTGTTATGCGGTCACAGGTGTGTGTATTTTGCAAGATCCTAGAACACTAGGATCTTGGTTTTAAATATCCAACTGAGATGACCCGTTTCTATTGGGTGTAATAATGTTTGTACATCTTCAGATTTGTAAACATTTTTATATCAATGTTAGGTTTTGGGAGACAAATTCGTAAGATAATGTTGTAGTTTCTGCTCCTGTCTCTACTTACTACTACTCAACATGGCTGTATTTTTATTTGTATTGTTATTATCTGTATTTATATTTTCAACACTTACAATGTACAATTTATTTATATCATCATCGATACACCTGACCTTACCACAGTATCTATATCATGGTCACTTTACCCCTGCAACATTATTTATAGCATGGTCACTTACTTGTTACCCCTGCAACATTATTTATAGCATGGTCACTTACTTGTAATATTATTTATATATGGTCACTTTACAGTGCATTACTTTTATATCATGTATACCTTGCAGTATTGTTTATATCATGGTCACCTATCTTTGCAATATCTTCATATCATGGTCACTTACTTGACAATACATTTTATATCATGCCATTTTTTATCCTCAGTACTTGCTTTTGCACATTGTCTGTTGCAGGTTGTTTGTTTTTCTGTTTTATTGTGTAGAATATAAGATATTTATGTCTGTTCGTTGTGTTTCTGCCCTTTCGACTTTTTAATTCTGTAGTGTATACTACACTGTTCTGCTGCTGTGATAAGTACATTTCCCCGTTGTGGGATGAATAAAGTAAATCTAATCTAATCTAATCTAAGAAAGGTTGTGGCAGAATCTTCAGTCTTTAAAGGAAAGCCAAACCATCCCGCCTTTAAAAATGCTTTCAAGTTTTTTTCTTTCTGAGGCAGGGCTGCTGGCTTCCCTGTAAATGCCCCTTCAATTCAATTTCACTAAGCAGAGGACAGGTGTGTTGCATCAACGCTTGACCAAAAATTTGACAAATCAAGCAAATCTCACACTAACCTACAAATAACTAAAGCATTAAAGCATTTACTTTCTGATTTTAATCTTAGGGATGTTTGGTGGGCACACAATCCCATATCTAAGGAGTATACTTTTCATTCAAATAGGCATAAATCTTTTTCAAGGATAGATTTCATATTAATGCCTGCATCCCTTATGTCTTTGGTTCAAAACAGAGATTAATAACATGAGCCTAACAGACCATCACGCATATAAATGTCAATTATTGATGACTAATCTACCTAAAAAAGCCACTAGGTGGCGATTTAATTTACGTTTGTTACAAAATCAAGATTTCTGTGAACAATTTGAACTGGAATTAGCAGTGTTAAAGATGAATAGACAGTCAACGGATGATACTAGGCATCTCTAGGACTCAATACAAGGCTTTATAAGAAATAATGCAACTTCATATTCCTCTAGATTGAATAAAGAGCAACTTCGTAAAATACATGAATTAGAAACTTCAATATCTGACCTAGAAGGATCAGATATTGAACTCAGAACAAATAGCAAATAAAATGATTAATACAAATAAATATTCAGAAAGGATCTTTTGTAAGATGTAAATACAGCACTAATAACGCTTCTTTTAAAAAAAGAACAAGGACCCTACCAATTGTGATAACTACTGCCCCATCTTTATTAAATGTGGATATTAAATTATTTTCAATCACACTTTCAAGTCGCTTGGAGAACTTGCCTAAATTGATTCATCAGAGCAAAGTGGATTTGTCAAAAAGCGCTCATCAGCTGACAATTTACATTGTCTATTACATATTCTGGATGCTTCTGATAATCTGGCATCATCAGCTACATTATCAGTTGATGCAGAAAAGGCCTTCGACTGACTCGAGTGGCCTTTTTTATGGTCCGTATTGAATCAAATGGGCTTGGGGTCAAAATAAGCAGAAGCAGTCATCAAGGAGATCCAATCTCAACAGCGCCATATATCCTTATTAGCTGATGACGTCCTTCTGTTTTTCTCTGATATATATATATATATATATATATATATATATATATCTTTTACAGTTTAGCTATATCTCTAGTTACAAAATAACTGGACTGGAAGTCCTTTCTATTACCTTTGAACCCTATAAGTAAAAATGAATGTGCAAATTTTAATATCCAAGTAGTCTCTCACTTTAAATACTTAACACATTGCAAATACATTTAATATAAATGTATCTGCATCTTTAGACAAAACAATCTATAAGAAACACAGTAGTAGTCTTAACATGATCAAACTTGATCTGGAAAGATGGCATAATTTACCCATTTTCCTATCAGGCAGAATCTCAATAATCAAAATGAACGTGCTTCCTAGAATACATTTTTGTAGTAATATGTTACCTCTAGCACCCCCTATTGGGACAAAATACATAGCATTATTACTAGGTTTGTATGGAGGGGTAGACGCTCAAAAATAAAATTGGCCAACTTACAAAGAAGGAGTTCGGGGGGCTATTAGTACCCAATTTTATTTTTCATCCCTTAATAAATTGGTTTAATGGCAATACTCCAACACCATCGCTTAATATCAAGAGGAATTTGGTGGCCCCAGTTCCATTGAATGACATTTTGTTTACAGGTCTGAAGTATGGTCTCATAATAGCTTATGCAATTCTTGTGTAAAAAAAAAACTTGTGTAAAACAGAGAAGTTATATAATTGGAAATCTAACAAACCAATATTTTATAATAACTTATTAAAGTATGGGGGACAATATTTTATCTCACCGCAATGGTAGAATTCAGGTATACATAGCTTAGGAGATATTATGAATGAATCTGGTTAAAGAAGCTTTCAGGATTTGAGGGAAACATACAAATTGTCATCCAACTCCTTTTTTCTATATTTACAATTACGTTCTGCTATACGGGCTGCAGGTATTTTGAGTGACAGGCAACCTATTACTCACTACATCATAACAAAATGGAATAAAGACTGCTCTGAATCAGACAGGGCCAAAGTTTGGAACAACGCCTCTCGTTCTTCACAAAATCCAAATCATAAACTAACAAACCTGAACTTCATATATCAAACTTATTTGACACCAAAGCGGTGTTTTATGATGAATATAACTACTTCTCCAAACTGTACCCTATGTAGTTTGATATACAGTGTTATTTCTGCTTCCTTATTTATTTTGCAACGTACTGATAGGAAATATCCTGCTTGTATAGTGGAAATTAGAGAAAAACCCATGGGGATGAGGTAGGTCAGGGTTAAGGAGCGATCGAAGGTGCAGGTGTATGCTTTTTGTTACTTTTGTGTATCTTTTACTGTCTTAATCATAATGACATGGCTTTATTGCAACTAAAATGTTAAGTTATGAATTTATTAGAGAATATTAATTATATGTCCTGTCTATCAATGCAGTGGTATACCTATATATTAGGTTATTGACAGAAGTTACTTGTTGATGTACGCCTGCAAACCTTGTGGAAATAAAATACATGAAAAACTGGTCACACAAAAAAAAGAATAAATAGATTTAATAAATACAGTGAAGTTGTACCTTCCTTCCAGCAGGGGTGAGAGTGGGCTTTACTGCGGGCATTGTACCAGATGAGCTGCCTGCAGCCATCGTACGCACACGAATACTCGTCATCCCCTATCCCGTAACCCTCCTGTAGCACGAGCACACACACACACACACACACACACACACACACACACACACACACACACACACACACACACACACACACACACACACACACACACACACACACACACACACACACACACACACACACACACACACAATTAGTCTGAAATAGCTTGTAAATAAAATATATACAAGCAACTACATACACAAAACCAGCTCATAGACAATAAATAATAAGAAGCAACAGTGATTCATAAAGCTCCCACCGGTGGCAATAATGGCATGTTATAAACCACACATACGACACGCGAAAATAGGTTTATAAATAAGAGAGAGAAAATCAGATAATTAAAAATGTTCTTTACAAAGTCTTGACTTAGTGTCACGTTGAGCAATCATGATCAATTCTATCCTACAGCAGAGACGTAAAACAAATAAAGAAATCAATAAATAAATGAGGCATACGTGGTTGAGGAACTTGCTGTCTTTGGTGGCCCAGCCTATCTGCATCACCCCGGAGGTGATGACGGTCACCTCGTAGTACCAGACGCCAGAGTCCACACAGAACGTACAGCGCACACTCTCGAAGGACGCGGCGTCGCACCGTGCCTGCAGGGCGGTGGCCGAGTGTGGGGGGGAGGGGGGGGAGGGGGAGGGTAATTGAGGTGAGGGACAAGAAGAAGACAGGAGGGAGTGTGTGATTGAGGGAGAATAAAATCAGATTAGACATTTCGATTTTAGAACGCGGAGAAGCAGAGGGAGAATAAAATCCAATTATGACCTCATTATACGTACATTCAATTCTTCAAGCTTTTTGTTTCTTATAGTTTTAGCTTGGATAATGTCCTCTTCATAATCAGGGAACAAACTATTACTGCTACTCCTGTTTCTCTTATTGCCCAAATCCCTGACCGCTGGCCTTGTCCTTTAAAATAGTTATTCAATGGCATTATGGATTACGAATGTCCACTCACATATCTGGTTGCTTTGCCAGACAGCTACACATTTACTCTGCATGTCAAGTAGCAACATAAATATTTTTTACCATTACAAAATGAATTTCATCACCCACAGGATGCACAAGCAAAACAGGTCTGTTTGATTGACTGAAGACCTCCATAAATGGGTAATCACCAGCACCCTTTTATATAAGCACAAAACAAACAGGCAGAGGAACACAAAAGCCCACCTCCAGGCCAGTAGGGGAGATCTTCAGGTACTCGCTGACGTCGTTGCTGTTCAGCATAGCGTTGATGTTCGTGAGGTTGACCTTCTCGTAGGTGAACTGTCGACCGTCCTTTAGGACTAGATGGAGAGGGTCACAACGGATGTGGCATTGTGGCCAACTGATTTGTGTCTCTATATTTCAAATAATTTATTTACCCTTTTTGCAAAGGTCAAAACACACAAGTTACTCAGAGGACCCACATTCCATCAAGAATGGTAACTCACAGAGATTGTCGAGACTCCACTGGGAGCAGAATCCAACCTGTCTCTTCAGGTAGTCCGACTGCTCCGCCCACAACTCCAGAACAGCAAGACGCTCACTGATACACGAATCAGACACGGTCAACTTGTTCTCACCTGAACACAGGAGGAAAGGAATGGGAGGGGAACACATGTTTTAAATTATTTATTATTCTTTTTCTTTTAGTAAAGCACTGCTAGTAGGAGCTGGTGAGAAACGATATTTCGTTTCAGCCAATGTATCCTGTACATTTGTGTGAAATGACAATAAAGTGTCTGAAGTCTGAAGTCTGATGTAAACAGTATCTCCGTTTGCCAATTGGAATGGATGTATGATATAAGTGACTTTGTATTTGCAACAAAATGCCACCACAGGCCATCAAACATCATGTCTGAATTGTGCCAAACAACATGCTGAAAGTTGCATGTCAGGTCAAATTGACTGCAGAATGACACATCGGTTGACTCAGACATCCATGAGCTGGGTTAAGATTGGGGCCCTTACAAGTCAGGTACTCAATGAAGAAGAAAAAAAGGCCTATCCCTAACCCAATCAAAGTGAAATATGGCAGTACACTGTGTCATGCAAGAGTTATAGTGTTTGAACTTACTAGTCTGGGAGAACTTCTCCAAAGCAATGAGAGCAAACAGCATGACTGTAGGGTGGGCCTCTGAGCTCTGGAATACCAAACAGAAAGACAAAGACAAAAAGAGTGAAGTGAAGCTAAAATATTGTGCTTCTTCAAAAATATGTCTGAAAGTTCTACAAAAATATGTCTGAAGTTGAGAGGACCATGTCATATGGCCCATGAAACCTACACTACCACTGCACTGCCAGACTAGAGCCTGCTATCAAGTGAGGATCCATTCGGCTGGACTAAAACCTTTCAAAGCAAACTCGCCTTTAAAATACATGTTTTTCTTTAATTTTTTTAATATGGTTACGTTAATTACATTTTTTTTTCTACACTAGACTCATACTATAAAAACTCATTATTAAGGCATCATTTATAAAATATTCACCTTTTTTGAATAGGTGAATAACAATAATAATGACTGTGGAAATGAGGCAACAACGGTCCACCTTCATTTCACAGTGTCTTTACTGTTAAATGTTAGGTGTAAGGTGTAAACATGAGTGGTATATAGGCTCACCAGGCTCTCCAGAAGATACTCCAGGGTTCCAGGGCTCAGTAGTCCAATACTAGCAGGTCCTGAGAGAAGCAAGAAAGAAAGGGTGTGTCTGTGTCTGTCAAACATGAAGCTATAGAATTATTTAGTTAGAATTATTACTGTGACTATTAACTTTGTTTCCACATTACATTTGTTGTATATTAATTGTATGATATGCTGGTGTAATGTAGCCTCCTGGCTACTAGTTGTCTATATAAGGAATCATAACTTTCCACTCTGGTTGGTTACTCTTTCTAGCCATGCCCCGAGGAAGACACACTGTGGGTCCAAACCAGTCTGTGTCTTCCTTTTGTGATGTTTTACTATGATATGCCTATTCCCTAAACTAATAAAGGCATTTTAACCACATCCTTGGCTCGGTGTGAGTGTGCCTGAAGTAAGCCCAGAGGCTTCCCTTTTTCTAGGAAACAAATGAATCTACAAAGGAGCTACACGGCCACGGCCAGCAGAGGGCTCCTTCAGAATGTATTGCTGTAAAATGTACACATACACTGAAATATTATCCTGTGCCTGACTTGAGCATTGCATCTGTAAGTAGTCCAGGCTCTGTTTATATCCAGAGAAGCCAAGCTCAAAAACCTACAAAGTCAGCTAATTTCCCAGATCTGGTGCTTGGCATGCTTTGCGGGTGAGTGCTTGTGTGTACACGTTGGTGTGCTGTGTACACCACGCAAATCTTGGAGGAGCTGTGAGGTCCACTGTATGCGAGTTTGTCCAGTCATGTGTTAGTGTGTGCATGGTCATGTGCTGTTGAGGTTTGTGTGTGTGTGTGTGTCGGTCTATGTTTGTGCTTCTGGTCATGTGCCTGTGTGTGCGCCTAAGTGCATGTGTGTGTGTTGTACCAGCCAGTTTCTCTGCCAGGCAGCCCAGGACAGCGGTGGTGTTCCTGTGTTTCGCGGGGCTGAGAGCGTCCTGACGCGCCACGGTCGAACTCAGACTCAACATGTCTGACAGCTTCTGGAGAGCATCCTGCAAACAGAGACCCCAGTCAGAAACCAAGGTTGTCGACGGCGCACAGACCACAGACACATGAGCCCACACAAACATCCTGGGAAGGAAAAGCAAATTTCCTCATTCCTACCTTGCATGCAACCATCACATTGCACTAAACCCACTACAGGGGTTTGAATCCCACTTAAAGGGGCTGTAGACAACTTTTCAACTTTTCCCACCCTAACATTCAAAGTGGTATTATTTTTGCGCAGCTTTCGCCAAGACAAAGCGTATCGTTTTCCGTTTCCTCAAAGCCTAGTGACCACAAACAACACAAGACGCGCATTTGTTTGGAAATCTCAGCGAAAGAAACGACAACACTTAGAAATAAGAAAGAAAGAGGCATGATCATTTTATTTGGGAACAGGCAAAAGCTATTGTAATGATGTGCATTGCATAGTAATACTTTAGTTTGAGTATTGCTTTGCCCAAACAAGTATCGGCAGCAGGGGTTGGCGTCGGGGTGGAGGGGCGGGAAGAAAACAGAAAACATTAGGAGGAAAACCGTGAGTTTATTCAAATTATTTAAAGCAGATACAAATTATTTAGTATCTGTTGAGAAAACTGAACTGGGTTGGTAGCCTGACTGGATCGCCTGGTGAGTCGCAACATGAGGTTTATTCAGGTAGTATACTCAATGCAAAAACGTAGTGTACGCAGCAGGGGTCGCGTTAACCGAATATTTTCCGTCATTGACCGTTTTTTTAAAACGGTGACGGCCACCTTGAAAACTCGTTTGCTTGGGGGCGTGTTGACTAGTGGATCAACTAGCTCCTGCCCGCATTGTGGTGATGAATCACCGTCAAGCCCCACTATACGCGAAATATCCGCGTGATGACAGTCAAGCCCCACTATATCGCCTGGCGGCCGATATTCTTACATATTCTGCTTGATGTGTGTATCCACGGTGTGGATTATTTGTTCAGCTTGTTTGGACTGAATATTAATTAAAAATAAATTAAAATTAATTGCTATTGAACATGTCATTATTATCATTTAAAAAATTAAAGTGACCTGTAAAAATAGATGACAGGATTTTTATGACCCTGTCAGTCAAAATGACGGACAACGAAAAAGTCTAGCGCAACCTCTGGTACGCAGATATAAGTAGTGTCATCAGATTGGCTTTACTTCGGTTGTTCCACCGTCTGCCATTTCCACTACGGGGGATAGCTAATGGGGATAGCTACCGATAGCTACTGGGTAAACAAAAGCGCTATTCCTCCTGGTTTGGTTGCGCGCACAATGGTTGACGCTTTTTCTTTGTGCCGTAAATTGAGCCGTCATTTTTCCCATTAGATTGTGGCAGACAGAATTGCATAGTGAAAGCGAGGCTTATAGGGAAGCTAAGGGAACCAATCTAAATGCCGATGGTGTCATTATTTTGTAGCCATTACACGGTGCAATCAATATTTATTTCATATGAATACATTAATGCAAAAAAGTTGTCTACAGGACCTTTAAGGGGAAAATCATTTGTGATTGCAGTTTGAAAACGTATACTTTACTTATGGTCAATTCCTTTATGTGCAAATGAAGCGAGTTAGGAATTTGTCTGCCACTATGAATCATCTGGACACCTCTTCAATCCTTTCTTTCTTTCTTTCTTTCTTTCTTTCTTTCTTTCTTTCTTCATACAAATAGGCAGTAGGTACTAACCTTGGTGGGTAGGGGGCACTCGTCGAGCAGAAGGGTGATCACAGCAGGACCCAGGGGATCGTCCAATGGAATCACTCGGATCAGAGACTGGACAACCTCTAGCCAGCCGTCATCTAGGAGAGGAGGTTACATTTGATTGGTCAGAAATGAGCCAGGAGCGGTCTAAAATCTCAATTCATTTCATACATACTTTCATACAAACCGAGGCAGGCGCAGTCAACGAGAAACAGATATTTTCACAGAGAATAACAACAAACAAATTGCACTTAAATTAGAGCTTTTAAATCTTACAGCACCTTTGAAGGCCCATAGCAACAACATCATTTGGATGGAAATGTAATAATAACAATTCTTATATTTTCTAACATTCATAACATGAACTGCAGTGATTTTCAACTGTAAACATCTATGCACACAAACAAGAAAGAATAAAAATATTCTGCATAGCACTAAATCCAAATTAGTGGGGGGTGGTCAATTAACACCAAAAACGATGAATTGCTAAGACCATGATAAACACAGACCATCGCACTTGTGATTTATTAGCTAAAACTAATGCTCAAACAATATTAGAATATGGTCACATCTTGCGTTTGGGGGCTGTAATAGTGCTTCAGCTTTTTCTTTAGTTAAATACTCATTTACTATAACTTTGGTCGGTTTGACTAAAGATGATCGTCACAAGGAACCAAGAAGAGACAGTTAACAATGTGATTGGAGGAGGACCAAACATGGACTTGTATCTGAATGGTGCTCACATGCATAATGTGACAGGGCTGCATACACACATGCACAAACACGCTACCTCCTGTCATATTCAAACGCATATTATTTCAACATATCACATTCAAAACATTCCTTCTTCCACAAGCTTCACAATTCCCGGGTAATAAATTAATTCAAAGGTATACTGTTGTATTGTGCCACCACGCATCTTTCTCACCTGTTTCTGCCATCTCGTGCAAGGTGATCATGGAGTAGGGGGGCTCTTGGTCACTACAAAACAAGACAACAAGATAATGTTAGGTTCATATGGGCTTTGTATTGCACACACATACAGTTACACTCATGGCAGTATGTTTTTTGCTATCCATATTTTGTTGCATGTTATAAGCAATATCTTTATATATATATATATATATATATATATATATATATATATATATATATATATATATACACACACACACACAATAGTTGATGATGCTTAGTCCAACAATATAGAGTAAATCCAACACATTCATCATCTAGGTCTGCACAATAAATTGTATTTAATGTTATGTGGACCAGCAACATTTACACAGTTTTTAATTGGCTGGTGATAAATATTAAAAAGAGCTTCACATTTTCTAGCCAAATCATATATCACATTTCTAGGAAATAGCTGCTTTAAGCCACGTCGTCAAACCAAATGCAGTCCTGTTTCCAGGAAATTAGCTAAGCTATTCTCAAACAGCCCATGAGTAATAGTTGCTAATGGCAGAATCTACTACTACTCAGGGAAAATGACCTGCAAGACATCGAGAAAAACTATTGGAAATTGTGATGGCTGTGATATCACACAAAACATATTGTTTAAACTAGGTATTTCACTCTTGTGAAGACCTGCACGCTTAGATAAATGCAACTGAGCAATATATATACCTATAAATAAACTAGTTGTTTATTCCATTTCTTTCCCCTTTTTGACACCGAATCCTGGTATTGCACATTCCCTCTGAGGAAACATCTAACTTCTCCTCCCCTTTCAGAAACAAGTCCTTTCAGAAGTCGTACTAGTGCTGGACTTACTTGTCCACAAGGGTTCTGATGACAGAAAGCGTGTCCAGCACCAGGCCGTCTACATTCTGTTTCTTCCGTCTTGGCTCATGGGGTCCACGCCCACGGCGAGGCGGTCTCACCGGGTCCCTCGGTCGGCTGCTTCTGGTCTCATTGGTGTCGACGGCGGCTCCCGTACCCTGGTCCACCCGTCGGGCCTGCCCTCGGACGGCCCTTGACGACCCGTGGTAGTGGTCCTCCAAGTCACTGTCCTCTCGGCACACACAGCTGTTACCCATAGTTACTGTGCCGGAGACGACCCTGGCGAGGGTCTCCCAGAATGATGGAGGGGGTTTGGAGGAGGAGAGGAGGAGCAGAACCTGCGCAAGGCTCCTGCAGGCACAGAAAGTGATCCAAGCTGCTACTATCATATCATTTGGAGCGCTTGGTTGTGTGGGAGTCTTGTCCCAATCGACCAGGTGGGATCAGTGACGCTGATCATAGCGTTGCCTAGCTGGGAAGCCGAAATTGGGTTGCTCCTGTCAATACTTGTTTTGGTTGGTGAAATGGGCTGTGACAAGCTAGGGAAATGTAATGGACAGACCTCTAGATGTTACAGACGTTACCGACACAGGGTCCAGCTTTTGTTTCCCCCTTTCCCCGTCTCCCACACCTGAGAGAGTAACAGAGAGAACCATGAAAACGTTATCAGAAAAGAGGTACGCCACCTTCATGTTGCTGCTGGTCCCAGGTCTGCGTTGTCCACACTCACTGTGGTCTGTAACCATAGCCTACTAGACGTGGTCACATATTTGATCCTTTAGGGAGCCCCTGAGCAAGTCTTACTTCACAAATCCCAGTCACAGTACTGGGGAAGTTGTATAAACTAGTACTGGATAACGTCATCATACGGAATGAAGTTAGGCAATAATCACATTACACATTATTTATGAAACGCATATCGTTAAGGTATGACTATACTGACTAAACAATAACGGTTTTTCAAATCCATTTGTTCCGAGGGCAGTCAGATCCAGCTCATAACTTAAAATGAACACCTCTACGGTATAATAATTGCGGGTTTTTAGCTGGTTAGCTAGCCAGTGCAAGAGGCGTGTAAGCAGAAATCAAATGTCAGTCACACCTCACACCCGGGTTTATTATTATTATTACGTTAATGTAAACAATGCCAACATCTTCCGCCCCAGCCCATTACTTACTGTGTGAGGGATATACGTGTCCAGGCGGAGTCCACCCAGAAGTGGAGCTTGAAGCAGCTACCGGTCTAGTGTGGGGTTAGGCAGACTCTGGTCATGTTAGCAAGCTACACAAGTTAGCTCATATTTGGTAGCAATTTTTCTAACACGTAACGATTCAACAGCTGTCTCTACACTGTCGCCGTGGCGGTAATGCCGGACAATTACAAGTATCCGTTACAACGCACGAATGAAAAATAAATAAATAACAATTTCACTTCGCGGTAGCAAACGTTTCGCATAATACACGTATGATGTGTGACACTACTAAGGCTAGCGGCGCAGAGCTAAGTTCCGTAGCCGCCGGAGCGCTAGCGGCTGTGGTGCGGAGGGCGGCGGGGGGCGCGGCGCGATCAACTAACACCAGACTACCAGACCCCCCCGGGACCGGAGCGTCCAGGTCCTGGGGTCCAGGACTGTCACATGGAGGGGGGGCATTTGTATTTGTAGGACTGTGTTTGGGGAAATGACCAGGCCTACATACTACTGGTTTGAAGTTGTAGGCCTATTTGTGGTCTTTAACTTTAGTTTTTGTGTCTCTCAATTTTGTTGCGTTTAAGAAATTGCTTTACAGCCACTTGGCTACGAAGTATTTATCTTAGTGGTTGTCTATGTGAAGCCCTACAAATGTGTAATACAATTTAAGTGCAAGCCTGTTTTTCTATGTATTTATTGTAAGTGTAGCTTTTATTTGTCAGTTTGGACCTTTATGATGTTAAATAAATATAACTTTTTTTTCAATTTCAATAGGCCTACCGTTTATAGAGCTGCATAACACCACTTTTTATTTTACCTTGAATAACTTTAGGCCTACTTTACATGTCATTATTGTCAATATTCGTGGTTCTGTAGATTTCTTAGATGAATATACCTTGCCAATGTCTATTAGTCTACCTAATGTATTAACACAACTGTTGACATCCATACACCAGCTATTCAATTAACCAGTACTCATGTTGAAATAGTTTTCGTATATGTTTTATAGTTCTATCGTATTCTATAAATGTTCCCCTAAACTATATCATCCCTATATAATAATAGTCTAGTAAAGGCTGCATTGCTATAGGCCTAAACAATGACATCTTCTGATGAAATGTAATAGGCTGATATAGATTGACATTTTCACTTTGATCAAACAGTTTCCAATATGTTATTTCTGTATTTACCAGTATGCGAGTTTACAATGGTTTGTGGTACAGTTTTCAACTGGGCTCTCTTATTTTTCATCTTCACATGTATTTCCAACCCAGACTAACAACGAGTCACACAATAACGCATCCCGACAAAGTAGGACATGTCTAAGTTTATTGTCATCAGTGAACTACAGCTGTAACTACAGTGTGTGCTGCCCATGAGGGCAGTCGTGCACCCGGCTCCTGTCCAGACACGTGTTGAAGGAGTGGTCCCGGTACATGCCGCACCTGGCCAGGTGTCTGGAGAAGGTGCGGGTCTGGGGGTGGTGGCTGCACGGGAAGCAGCCCCACGTGGGCCGGGCCGCACCGTACTGGCTTGACGTGGTCCGGAACCAGGGGGCCGGGGCCGCCCCGGGCGTGCGGTTATTCGCTGAAATCATGCACGAAAACACGGGATTTCCGGGATTGGAGCACGTCGGCGCCTGGACGGGGTCTGCCTCGGGACCGGCAACAGATGACATCCCGGTGTCTGTGACATTAAGACATGAAGACATACAAAAATGAATGAATCATGACAATGAACTAGGCACCAATACAATATAAAAAGCACCTTGAGCCACACACACGTGTGACGTAGCGACCACCGCCTCATCACCCACCGCATCTCTCGTAAAGTCAGAAAGAAATGCGTTTCTAAACGACATCAGTCTGCCAACAATGACACATCTATGTATGTTACTGTTACAACATTAACATCCACGCTGGCGGCTGGACGGGTTTTCGTACCGTTGTAACGTTGTCTGCGTACATATGGTGGTCACCTGGAGTCCAACCGCGGCTCGGGGGCTTGGTGTTTACATCAACTCTGCCCCTAGCAACCGGCCCCACTAGTTAGTATGGGTTTGGTTACTAGGCAACCAGCGTTCCACAAACCCATAGACATATATACGTAGACGCCTCATGACGTGCTGGAACGTAATGCAGCGTCGCCGCCATATTGGTAGGGAGTCCTCGCTCTAGTCTAGCATAGGAGTCAACGGAGAGCAAGCTATGCCAGTATGTTGTGCAGCTTACGGTGCAGTATTGATACCAAATCGCGTGGGATTACCTTTCACAAGTAAGATTGAACAATAATTCTTCTTCTTCTTCTTTTTTTTTTATTAATTCGTCCTGTATCATAACTAAATCTCTGCCGTTTGTAACAAACCAAACCGTGTGAAAATCCGGTAAAAATTGGGGGAGTTCTGCTTATTATTGTAGTTGGGGATACACCTTCCTCAGTAGAAATGAATGCACTGGGGGCGCACTGGGGACCCATCCAAGATGGCGGCCGCGCTGATACGTCAGCTCCAACAGGCAGCGTCAGTCTATGAGGCGTCTGCACAACCCCCCCGGCCGCGAATTTTTTTTTTGCAGGGTGGTAGCGGGAAGCACCGCCCCACCCTGCTCCTGATTGGTTGAGCTGTGCTCTCGACTCTAAGATTGTTTACTGCGCCTGCTAACCCTAACCCTAACCCTAACCATAACCATAACCCAAACCCTAACCCTAACCATAACCATAACCATAACCATAACCATAACCCTAACCCTAACCATAACCCTAACCATAACCATAACTATATCTTCAACACTTGTAAACTGAGCGGTCGTTGAGATTAAACAATGTTCTAGCTTGCTGGGCGCAGTAGAACCAATCAGGATAGAGTCGAGAGCACAGCTCAACCAATCAGGAGCAGGGTGGGGCGGTGCTTCCCGCTACCACCCTGCAAAAAAAAAATTCGCCCCCCGGCCCCAGAGCCTCCCTACAACCTGGGCTGTGATTGGCCAGGAAATTACCCTGTGGTTGTCCATCATAGCGCGTGAGGGCGGGGTCCTACGATGACGCACATTTACCGCGTCCGCGACTGAATCTGACTTTTTGTTGTTGTTTAGAAGTGATGCGCGACTTGAGCTGAACTATATTTCTCTGACAGGCACTTTATAAAGAACGTCATATAGTTCACATATAAAGGCACATTGTAATAGAAATACGTGGCAATTCGTGACACTTGCAGTTAGCTGCAAGGTAGCAAACGTGTGGAAGATGGACAGTGAGTTTCAACGAGATGGGAGGGTCCTCGACCTCACCGATGATGCTTGGAGAGAAGACCGACTCCCTTACGAAGATGTCACTATCCCTCTGGTAGTTATGTGTTTAAATAATTTGTAATACGCACTTGATAGCCTATGTAGCTAACCGTGGCGCCGGTTATGCTGTCAAGTCAAGTAACACCATTGGGTAGGCTCTACTTGCATTAGTAGGATAATGCTGCAATGTAAAGGAAGTGGGACTTCACTGCCTGCATTAGGGGTTTAATGATGCAGGCAGACTTCATTTTGACAGAAGTCATAATTCTGATCGTCGTTGTTCCGTTACAGAGTGAACTGCCGGAGGCTGAGCAAGATAATGGCGGATCAACAGAGTCTGTGAAAGAGCAAGAGATGAAGTGGACAGACCTGGCTCTTCAAAGCCTCCACGAAAACACCCATAACACAGGAACATAAATGGACTAATTGAATCAGGAGTGTCAAGCCTTGTCTTTATAACATGCCACCCTACCACATCACATTCTTTTGGACACACGCTATTTGGCAGCAGACATGCTCTTCACACAGGGGCTGGCAGTATTTTCCTGCAAAACTTGTGAAACGAATGTTGAAATGTGAAGTTATGTCTTGTGACCTTGATAGCACAATAAACACTTGCGTTCAAATGTCAACACCACAAAGCCAGACCCCTTTTTCAATCACCAACTCCAAAAAGCAAAACAAATCAAAATAGGCATTAGTCTGTACTGAATTGAATGGCAGAATGAGTATTTTACATTGTTATTACACAGTATGTAATCCAGCAAAATGTGTCAGCAGGAGGAGGTTATATTGGATGAAGAACAATAAGTAAAGCTAAAAAAAATGGAGGGCTGAAAGTCATTTTTATTCAAGATGAGAGAAAGACAGACTGATTAAGTGGAGTTCAATCAGCCTCAGTATAGTCAGTATAGTACAAAAAGATATTTTTCTTTAGCTTCATCGTGTTACAGTAAATCATTAAAAACAATCATGAGAAAGAATTTCCATCACTGCAAATCAATGACGTAGTTCATGTGTCTCCTATAAGAAACATGCATAATGTTTAGTTACATTAGTTTATTAACATGAACTCCAGCCTTGTTATTGTAGGGTTTTCCGGAGGAATTCAACAAGGAGATGGTGTGGAAAACCGAAGTCCATCTGGACCACCACAAAACCCTACCACAGAGAAGGGGAAAATAGGTGTCATTTAACAGCAATAGTTTACATGTTTAATCTTTTATGTGAGCGATTATACCAAGTTTAAAGTATTAAATAACTGATCACTGTGAGTCATTTGGAAATGTGCTTTTTTGGGGGAAAAAAGTAAATTTCCCACTCACATTATGAGGAAGTACTTCCGGGTTCACGATATCAAACATGTTGGCTCCCTGCTTGTCCAACAGCCTTGTCAGCTCTTGCTCTAGAACTAGAGCACACAACACACACACAAACATCAACAAACTACAGGCTTATAGGCTATTCTAAAAAAAAAAGTATTCTCTCTCTCTTCTGAGTCTCTGGATCTTACCAGACAGGATCTTCGGGATGCCAATCTTCTCCACAGCCTCTCTTAAGTACTCCTGCTGCACTGTATCTAGCAGCTAGACAGGAAGGGTCATTATAACAAGGAAACCATAACAGAACAATCAAGTTGCTTATTGTGTTGAATAACCAAGGTAAAGCAGGGACAATGCATTATAGATACAATAATAAAACAAAACAAGGTTGGATGTCTACAGGGAAAATGTTTTCATCTCAACTAATTACCACTGGGAAAAAACAAACAAATAGCAGAACATTGTGTACCTGTTGGTTCTGTGGCAGCTCTGATTGTAGTAGAGTGATTCTAAAAGAAACAAGTAATCAATGTAGGGCTTATATGAGGGTAAACACAAGGAACACAAACACTACTACAACATTTTTAGAGCTATCTAAGGAGATGAAAATTTCGGTGGTCTTACTCTGAGGCTTTACCATGGAGGAACAGCTTTTTGTCAGAATACGAAGCAGTGACCACCACTTCTACCCCCTAAAGCAAACAGAAAAATGCATACACAATGTTTCTTGATCTACAAAATCAAAACAAATTAAAATTATGGATGCACCAAAACCACTTTCTCACAGGGAATGGCATTAACGTTGTGAATTGATTAACGTTGTCTCTGTGAATTGATTAGCAAAAGAACATTGTGTATTGGCTGATACCCAGGGCTGATCCAATCCAATTTTTTATATCTAATTTTAGATATATATCTAGATTGAGCCCATTTGTTTGGGGTTATATTCATGTATAACACACTTTCCTCTTGGATCTAATACAAGAAAGAACATCAGAAAGTTCATAGGGATAGCCATATCCTTTACCACCAGTATCAGTATTGGTGCATCCCTAATTCACATTGAGCAGTGTGGATTGTCTGACCATTTGGAAGGTGAGTATGGGTGTGGGAGGATTTCCACAGTGGAGCTCCCCAGACACCTGAGTCCGGACACTGCTACCACGGGGAGAGGTCTTCAGCAATGGGACGGAGGAGCTCCATACTCTGAGCTCTGGAGGAACGCTCTCCACCAGACACTGCACACACACACACACATGAAACACTATTCTGTTATACAAATATGACGGTGTTAGACAGCATTTTGGGTGATGCAAATGAGTTGTATGCAAAATATTACCTGCTCTATAAATGCAGGTGCTGGAATGACAAGATTCTTCTTGAACAGCTCCTGGAATACAATAGGTATGCATAACGTTAGGTGGCTTAAAAGGCAAATATCTTATATCAATGTGTGCCAGTTACCTGTTGAACAGCTGTAGACAACATAAGTAAGAACTGTTTTTCTGCCTCTGAAAAAGACCCACTATGCATTCAGCCTTAACATATACAAATCTAGTCATACTTTTTTTAATGCAAAACGTCCATGTATTACTGCAATCCCCAATTGTAATCTAAAGTCATTTATATGGCAGATATATAATTCACACAATCCCCAAACTTTACTAATACTACAACATTAACCACTGGGAAAATGCTGTCTGGAGTCCATGATGTCACAGTCAGAGATTGTATAAGGTATAATGCATTTTACTTAAAAAAGTGAATCAAACATATTCAAGTAACAACATGTGATGTCCGCCTGTCTTAATTATGTTCTATATGGGGTAATGGTGGTGTTTTTTCAACACGTTTCTCACAATGATCTCTGTTCCTGAGACGTTGAGGTGAAAGCGCTCGTCCTGGTGGGCTGCAGCAATCACAGGGTTCAGCATCTGGTCTGGGGGGAAGGGGGGTAAATGCACTTAAGGTCAAAAAACAAAGAAAGAGTTGAAATCCTGCATGTAAGAATCCCATGTATTTGTATGGACCAACAACAACATATAAGTTAAACGGCTTGACGACACATAGCCTATACATCTCCTGCTCTGCTATTTCCCATCTGTTTCTGACAAGTCTTACCCGAGTCTACATGAACATAAAGAATACGAGCAATGACCTGAGATCCAGAAGTACAGCATCCTGTGTTCGGTGAGCTGACTGGGATTGAAAACAGACTCATTGATAACTGCTGAGATGCTGTTGTAGTTTGTCAGGCCCTGGAGGATTGTGGGAAACATGTCACATGTCACTGATGTTAAGTCAAAGAAGAATGACCGAAACAAGAAAGGCCCTTGATTCTGACTCTTACTGTGGGTACATTCAATTCATCCATTAAGTATGATTCTGTTTGTCACACACACAAAAGCACACATTAGTTTAGTAGCTGGTGGCCCAGTTGATAGGCATGATTTCCCCAGCTGAAATGTCTGTGATTGGTTCATTTTAAATGCATCGCTGTAGTCCCAGGTTGTGTGCACCTTGTGGTATGACTCTATGTAGTTGGTGGTGACTACAGGGGCGGCAGTCACACCTATATCCATGCTGATGTTCCCGTCACTTAGAAACGCCTCTGTAAAAGAGAATTCACACACACACACCATATTTAAACACACACACACACACAAATCAACATGCACGAAAAAGCTGTTACCATGACAATCATAAATATTTACTGAGCACACATATGTATGCATGTGCACGCACACACACACGCACACACACACACACACACACACACACAACACACCTGCAGTTTCTTGTACAAAGTCAGACAGGATGTTGGCCACCTTGTTGATTTCTTTACAAATCTACAGCAAAAAAAAGGAAAAGTGAACCATTTTACAAATGATAGCTCTGCGCTGTACTAACAACTTTAACCCCTTGTTTGTGTTCCTGCTCACCTGATTCTTGATGACGAGCTTGACAGTGAAGCTAATAAAGTCCGTGAGCAGCTTCTTCAGCCAATTTGGGCTGCACAAAAACAATAACCCACACACGCTACTTACTAAAGAAATCAATCATTTAACACAAAATATAGCAACAAAAAATGATTTATTGCTTCCGCTAAAAGAAAATGACCAATCAAAATCGAGTATTCAACAAAGCCGCGTAATAAGGTGGGGTAACATACTTTCTGTCTCCCTGCAGCTGGAGGTTGAGCTTGTGGAATTCCAAATAACAGTCAGAGGTGTCCGCAGCCACTTTCCCCACACCACAGTCTCTCCACGGACAGACAAATAATTATTAGTATATTAGCTAGGGCTGGGCAATAATTAAATATTATCAATTATTGTCTTTGAATGGTATTGTATCATCATGTAATGAAGATATGGACTTATGATTTTTTTTCATACTTTACATTTCCATATACTTCAATGTAATGACCCTCAGTGAGACTGTTTTGAATGGTGTTTTGAATGAATAAGCATACTGTGATATTTATTTATTTGTGATAGGCCTATTGTGTAAAATTCCCCATGATTATCGTGATAATACATTTGTCCATATCTCCCAGCCCTAGTAGGTATTAGCATTAGGAAAAGTCGAAATAATATATTGAGAGAAGACAAACCGCACTCACAGAGCTTGGGGTTGATTCCTAAGTCGATCTGTGACTCTATCTCAAAGTCAATTGAATGTGCAACATTCACCCTGGATGAGAGAGAGAGAGGAACACACGTGGGTCGCAAATGGCTGCAGAAATCAAGTTAGGTAGTAATGTGGATTTGGAAGCAATAAATCCTCCTAATTAGAATCAATGACCTGTTTTACAGAAATACAATCACAAAGAGACAGACACACAAGACACCATGCTATAAGCTATACAGTATTTTTCCCAGAATATTGTTGAGTAACATTATTGTAATTATAATAATATGGATGAATATGACTATCTTTAACTATAACCCCTAAATGACTCAATGGACACAGATAGACGCAAACACACACAAACACACACTCACAGCCAGGTGTCAATTCTTTTGTGAATTGTTCCCCTGAACACTGCAGACACGTTGCTAATTTTCATGCCGATGCCATCGGGGGGACGCAGTTCAAACACGCTCTGACCAATGGATAGGTTGTGGATCTCAAGACTGGATAGTGTAGAGGAAAGAAAACTAAATCATTAGATCATTACTCATTGTTAGACATGGTATATTAGGTTATTTGCCCAGTAGGTTCTGTTTGATTCATGCAACTTGTTCCCCTTCCCAGCAGCCATCATTCAAAGTCATCATTATCATCATTATCATCATTGTTTTTGGCAAACACTGTAAGCCTTTTGTTTGCTTGTTGCACATCAAGTCTTTTGTGTTTATCAAGGGTCCAGGAGTCTTGTTCTCTTCTTCCACACTGTCCCCGTGTCATCATCCACCTGAACTGTGTGTGTGCATGTGTGCACTCACTTGTCCAAGCCATATTTGACTGTGCCAATTAAGAGGATGTCCTTCTCTCGAGTGATTTTTGGGTATCTGGCGTGTTGGAAAGCTGCCTCGATCACTTTAGTGGTCTTCTCATTCACTGTAGAACACAAAGACACACATACTTGCTAGGATGGGAAACATCTCTTGTGCAGGCCAAATGATTAATAATATTCAACTTTTCTCTTCTCTGAAAAAAAGATTTGATGACACACTGCCATCACCTGAAACCTGTACCAAGGACATTCTTCCTGACCACCCAAATATGCATCAAATCCTTCTAGAACAGTCTACCAGACTTAACCAAAAGCGGCATGTGTCACTAACACTGTATACTATATATATATATATACAGTATATATATATATATATATATATATATATATATATATATATATATATATATATATATATATATATATATATATATAATCAATGTATATCCACATATTATGTAGACACATTCACATACTGCAGTTGATGATACATGATGACATTAACTTTATCATTAACTTGATGACTCAGCATTTAATGTAGCTTCACTCAACTCAGGCTGACATGGCCTCTGGTTGATCGAGGCCGGGTCCTTTTTTGCAAGCTATGTACTGCTCATCGATGATACTCACATCCTGGTTTTGTACCCAATGCATCCTCTTGTCTGCCTAGCAACTGACATGGCGTAATTGCTGGGGGCCTCTTTTCATGAACAGACGCCCATGTACGCCTTGGTATTTACATTGTGCACAGTACTTAAAAAACGACCATCACAGTACACATGTAAACAAATACACTGACCTTTAGGCACACACATTTAGCATCCACACATTACAATACACACACACTGGGATATAAACATAAAGCAACGGAAAGATGACCAAAACAGGGGTCAGGGTTATTGAGTGACTCACAGACAACCGCGGCAGGGTAGGTGAGGCGGCAGACCGCCCCGGTGTAACGGTAGGCCGCGGTCGGGTCTGCCAGGCAGCCCTGCGACTTGGAGGCTCCAGACACAGCCTGAACACACAGCAGCAGCAGCACCAGCAGAGGAAGCAGGTCTCCAGGCATCGCTACTGGTGGTGGCGGGACCTCACACACACAGACACACACACACACACCAAGCGCTTCTCAAACTGCTATCCTCGCGTCCTGTCTTCCACTCTGTGAAAGCTACCTAGAGATAAAACAGCTGAAATGAAGAGAAATTGTACCTGACAAATTCCACCTTTGAAAGCATCTGGCTGTTCTGAAACTGGATATAAACCCCTTTCCTGACACCACTTCCCCTAACTGTCCAGTAAATGTACTGTATGTGCTTGTCCCTCTCATGGGGTTTACCTTCCTCTGGACTTTGGGCATAGGGTTGTACGTAGGAGGGGGAGGACAAACAGCTGAGAAAGAGGGGAGGGGAAGAGAAAGCAATGAAGGTACAGCAAAAGAAGAGACTAATCAAGGCACACAAAACAACAAAAGGTTAGATGAGTGGCAGTAATGTTAGAACAATGGAATAGTTTATAGCCCTCACAGATGTGTGTGACCGTCGGAATGGCCCAGGATGTGAGAGAACCCCTCTTTGTGTGTGTGTGTGTGTGTGTGTGCGTGTGTGTGTGCATAGAGGAGGGGGGGTGCTCCTAGGTGGAGATTATATAGCATGCTATTGAGGTTACTGCAGGGCAGTAAATAAAGTCTGATGTAAATACATAGTACACATCGGGGTTCACACACACACACACACACAGACAAATGAATGTTAGATGAGATCTGAAATTTTACCGAGGCTGCCGTTCAGAAGAACACATGCCAAGCAAGCCCAGTTCATAAACACTGAGCTAGTAAAAGCAAAATAATGCTTATTTTATTTTTAGTCACCATTAACAGTTTGTTTTGATTGTGAAGCAATAGTGTCCCACATATATATTAACATAGTTAATATAATTAGACATGTGTTATCTATAGTCAAATGTCTAATGGCATTACATTACAGGCTCAACAAACTCAGTCTGCCTTGCTGTAAACTATTAAACTGACTCTTTTTTTTGACCCGGCAAGCAAAAAGAAGAAACAAAAAGGTTAAGGTTATGTTCCTTTCCACTCAATAACATTTATTGCATCAATGTTTACCCGCCCCCATCAAGAATCCATTACAATTGCAATCACAAAGTGAAAGCTAAAACTGAATAATCTGAAGATTAGTGTTTACAATTGTATATGGCAAGAGAGACAAAATAAAAATACAATAAAAATAAAGTGGCAAAACACTTATTTTGAAATAGTCAAAACAAGGTTGAAACTCAGGATTGAGCCCGACTATTTTAATACATCTTTTTCATGTAAATTAAATTGACCAGGAAAAGGCAGAACTAAATGAGTAGATATCTACTCGGAGACATAAATAGAATTCACGCATTTAACCACCTGGTGACAGCAAAGTTCCAAGACGCCATGAAGCAGTCGGCTGTTAGGTAAAGCAAGGTCCATTTTGTTTCTTAGAAAGTTTCATGTTTGCATAAACAACAAACAAGCAAGTTCAAGCCCCTGTTTACTTGGCGGGAGTACTACATGCTTAAAAACACATTAAAATGACCCAACCATTTCCTGAAGGTATCCGTCTTCATCCGAGAGCTGGTGCTGTTCTATCCAAGTATCATAACCTTATTATGTATAACCTTATTTAGCATGGTTTTGTTTTTAACCTTTGATTTTAGATCAAATCTCATGATGAATTTAAACTTATGATGTCAGGTTAGAGCTCTGCAGATAAACTTGCATAAGAAGAATACATGGTGTAAAGTGCTGTGTGAAGATACATTAATATTATTATTATCATATATGTATACATCATTTTATTCTTGTTGACGCCAATATAATAATTTCACGCAATATGTATATATATACAAACAACAGCATTTGGCAGAAACAGAAAGTGCTTAAGCCAGTGTTTGGTCACAATCACCTTTTGGTATACCTTAAGAAACATATTTATGAGAAAAACAAAATTCATGAAAAGTTTCTCTTTAAGGCTGGTCACAACATATTATTTGCTGTAGGTCATATTTCTGATAAGTTTCACCCCAGTTCACCACACAGACATATGTTACATATACACACTAAAAAATATTAATTTACAGTCTTTACAGTTTGAAATTGGACTGAAATGTGACACCTTTGACATATCCAAAGGCATAACATATTGGTAAGATATGAAAGGAAGATTCTATCATGTCAGAAAAAATAAAATAAAGTGATGGAAAATAAACAAACTTTTAAACCAAGAAAAAAAAGACGAGCATGCCATAGGACCTACCATGTCCATGGCCAGTTTTGATTGGTGACTCGAGGCATGTTATGTTTCTAGATTAACACTACAGTTGCTGTCATTGGCTGCTATTATGGAGCAGATTACATGGATCTAAATGACAACACCAAGAGTCATCACCTAAATGGAAGCCCATTAGCCCTGTCAATGTTTCTACATAATATCTGAAGACAAGGCCATAACAGGATCACGCCGTTTTAGGGTTAGTTTTGACTTCAAATACACATCATAAATGTCCTTTTTAGATTGTGAATGTGTACAGTATTCTCCATTATAAAAACAGACCACCATGGCCTATAGCAGACATGAAAATGTTTCAAAGGTAAGAGACTTCTAGCTGAACCACACCAACCCACCTGGAGTAAATCCTGCACAGACACTGAAGCTCTCTGCTGCCATCTGTTGGCCTCTCATGGATCCCAGCAGACATAGCATGCATTGTTTATACAAAGCTGCTCTGTGTCCCATGTGTTTATATTCCTGACTGAGTCTAGGACTTCGTCGTTTCCTTTTTATTGCTGCCATGTCAGTGCTTTTGTTGATCCACTCACAATGATATGATTGGTTGCCCGTGTACCAATGTGTCCCGTTGAAGTCGGTCCATTTAGAGTCATTTTCACTGGATCTAAATAGTTTTTTAAATTTTTTTAAACATGCCATGGCTCTTTTAGCATTACTCAGTCCATTGGAGAGGGGCTACGACCGTCCGGGTGAGGATTCTGATGGTTAGTTGGCTATACCTCGAGGTGCCTCAGGTATGAGTGAGGAAAAGAAGGACTTGACGAGCACCCAGGCTGTCCACGCGGCGGACACCCTGTAAGGAGGCACCAGCACCGCAGCCATTGGTCCTTGCTCTTCGGGCTCCTCCCCTGCATTGACAGGCTCCTCCCCTTCTACATGAGCAGGCTCTTCCACTGCCTGATCGGAAGAAAACAAAATCATAATTGGAAGAATGATAAGGTTATTAAGAAAAAAATAATAAGCAAGCATTTGTATGGAAAAAAACCAACAACTTTGCAATTATTCTGTTTGTATGTCCTGGCTCTTACTTTGATATTTTGCGCTTCGTATTTTTGCACTTATCTCTGTTGTATACTAGCAATGGTAGCAATGTTAACTTAGCAATTGGTTGTGCTTGAAACTTGTTCTTGTGAAAACCTTACTCTACTGATAGTGATTTACTGTTGCACATTCTTCTAACAAATGTACTTATTGTAAGTCCCTTTGGACAAAAGCGTCTGCCCTAAATGTAAATGCAAGTCATTCATACAAGTCACACAAATAGCTTTTTATTTCAACCTTTATAAATACCTTTCCAAACTGTAATGGTCTTAAAATAAGCACAGTAAGTGTAACAAAAAAATGGCTATTTAGGAAATATGCGAGCTTCAACAGGTATACCATTTTTTTTTTTGGGGGGGGGGGGGGGGGGGGTCCTGATAAAATTAAAAAAAAAACAAAAAAAAAACCACCACTCATGGCCATGAGGAGTAGCACGTGTTTAAGACCTTACCTGGTTCTGCTGATTGTGGAGGGCCTCCAGCGGCTGCTGTTGCTGCTGCAGCGGCTGCTGTGGCGGCTGCTGCTGTGGTGGCTGCTGCTGCTGCGGCTGCGCATTGGGAGCTCTTCTGCGGAAGGGGAACCACCCAGCTGTATGTCTGCAGAGAGGGGAGAACAAAACTGTGATGAGTCATTTCCATCCAAGTATTTTTTATATTTATTTTTATGAAGTTCTGTTTTTTCCGTCTCCCAAAAAAAACTAGGGAGTATCGACGTGAAAAGGATTGTGTTTGCCATCTCAAAGCAAAGCCTTTCATACAGCCACATTCACAGTAATGTGGCTGTACTTTCTTTACATGGTTCCAATTCCTGTTGTTTACATTCCTGTGAAAAGGGAGGCGTGGGGGGGGGGAACAGAGAGCGAGAGCGACTATGTAAATGAGATAAAAAAGAGAAGGCGGTGGGCGCTTGTGGTTTGTGACCAGCTGCCAGGAGGGGGGTAATCATTAATGACATTCAGACTGCCACGTGTACTCACACAAATAAGGCTGTGTGACACACGCACACACACACACCAGGTGGATGATGCAACGAGGACATTGTGTGAGAATAGACCATGTGCGAACAACAAGGCACAAAAGACTTGATGTGGCCGACAGTTCCCACTGCTGCTGCCACATCCCCATCCAGGTGCACTTTTATACACTTTTTACTGTCCTGCATGAATGTTTCAAATGCATCTCAAAATTAGTGTTGTGTGATGTTCCTTGTCAAGGTTGAGTCCCTTCCCCTGGGTCTTTTGCCATGCATTTAAACATTTAATGTATTATTTACACTTATTTGTGCCACATTGATTGGATTGCATCTGACTGGGTGGTTGGCACATTGCGGAACATTTGCATGTTGTGAAATAATATATAATAATTGCATCGTTTCACAATGTAAAGGGGATGAATAACAAATGGTGTGCTGAGACTGTGAAAAAAGGAACAATTGGAGACAGAACTTCAAGTGTGAATTTCTACGCAAAAAACCATTGAACATAAAAGGTGACAATTCCTCAGTGACTGAGGAAGCAATCAGTCTGCATCTCAAGCGCCATTTCTCAACAGTCGAGCAGTCACTGTTAGCTGTGTGTGGTCAGCAAAACTACCAGCGTGTGACCTTGTGTACCTTATACAGGTTTATACAGGTTCTGTCCACAGAAGCAAACGCAGCTGTTTTTGTTATATATATATACACACACACATGATTAGGGGTAGGACAAAAGATTGATACCGGATTATATTGTGATATTTCCTCTTGCCACGTTATTGATACACTGGCACCAAATGTCTATATTCTCTCTAAACAGGGTGTGTGTGTGTGTGTGTCACACAGCTATTGTGATATTTTATAGATGAATTGTATTTGCAATGTATCGAGATTTGCAGCATTCGCTGTATCGTGATACCATCGTTATCGCGGGCAACGTATCATGATGTTATCGTATCGTGAGTTACTCTGTGAACAAGATACTTCTGTTTAAAATGCGATGAATGCGTTGGGCCAGAAATGTATTTGAATGGCACCATCTAGAAAAGGGAAGTTACAGGAACCACATCCTGCTACACAGATGTTTACCTCAGCCACACATTGGGGGTTGACTCATGAGTTAACAGAACATATGCAAATGACACTTAGACAACACATTTTCACTTCCTCTGCTAGACTCAATGGAATGGTTAGGGAGAAGTTGTGTTGGGATTCATAGTCCTCCAGATCAAAAGACTAGATACTCACAGGTACATCAGTACGAGGGCGCTCATCACCAGCACAAACCGGCTCAGGCTGGAGTTGAAGTAAACTATCATGAGCAAGACACCCAAACGGGCAGCAGAGTACATCCAATCCAGCCAATCACGCTCCATCTCCTCCTCGTCCTCCATCACCGCCCCTCCCTGTGCGTTCATTTGCATGTTCTGATTGGCCGCGCCGGGGTTGATGAAAGGAGCGTCCGGTGCTGGATTCTGATTGGCTGGAAGGTTGTCGATTGGATTTGGATTGGGCAAGTGTGCGGGGACAGGTGCTTGGTGAGCAGGAACGGGAGGGTGCGGGGCAGGGGTGGCAGCCGGCGCCAGCGAGGTGGTACCTGCCGCTGCCAACGCCGCATGGCTATTGGTGGAACACAAGAAAGCAAAAGTTCAGACACTATGGACGGTCTTCTCTTGCCTAGATTACTATAAATATTTGACATGCAAGTTTACATTGCATTTTAAAACCATTAAATGGTCAATCAAATCTGTAACAAATAATATAATGTAATAAAAAACTAACAAAAATAAGTCGTTTTTTTGCCAATTTCCATTGCCAAATTCTGGTGAATTTGACTACATTGCCTATTGGGTTTTGTGAGTACTTACTACTGCATGTAGTACTGTCTGGCGTAGATGTGCTGCAGCCACAGGAGCTGCTGAGGGCTGTAAAGGGAGTATGTGGGGAAGGTAGGCTGGGCCATGTCCGCTGTGCCGTGCCTGGAGAGGAAACATGGAGAGGAGAAACTGAGTTTCCTGGGCTGTTCTCTTTTGTGCAAAAATTGAATTTAAATTGATTTCTGAGCATTCCAGTTAAGTCTGTGAGCGTTTAAGTTACAAAAAATAATAATTCAGACTAGAGCCCGACCGATATGGGATTTTTAAGGCCGATACCGATACAAATATTTGATGATTTAAAATGCCGATATTCCGATATATCGGCCGATATATATATTTAAAAAAGAAATTCCAGAAACGCGTAACAAAACATAAACAGATTTCCCTAACATTAGTTATATGTAGTTATTTATGAGTCCTCGCTAAAATAATAGGATAATGCAGTGAACACACTTCACCGATGGGTCACACCGCGAGAGACATGAGCAGCAGGGGGTGCTGTGGCCGCTGGCTGCTGGCTGCCGTCGCCAGGGGGGCGGGGCTTCAAGCAGCACTGCAGACATCAAGTTCGGTTGCTCCCATTGCAGTATCAAGTTTGTAGTAGAGCTATTCGGCAGGCCGGCGTGACAAGCATGTTCAAATAACAATTTACACGTTTCCCCTGTTTATTATTTAGTAATCAAAATAACAGAAATGGAGATAAAGCATTATAAAGTGCAAAACACACTGCCGCCGCGCCGCGTCTATGACACAAGTGCCGCCCGTAGCACCATAGGAATATAGTCGCCTCCAGAGCAGAAGGAAAACTAAAGAAAAGAAAAAAAGCGCCTTTTCAGCGACACTTGATGCGCGGCGATGCTGTGAAATATAGTGGTGTGAAGTGTAGCGGGTTGCTGCTTCGCACCGACGCCGCTCATTTGCATAAAGTTAAAATCAACTCTCCGCGTCGCGCTGCTCAATGCCGTCGCCGCGGCGCCGGCCGCTCCTCGTCGGCAGCGCTCATTGAAAATGAAGGACTGCCGGCCGCTTTTGCTGCTCATGTCGCTCGCGGTCGTGGATAACTCGTTCGCTCTGCCCGACTCCGGCTGGATCAGCTGTTGTAGGGTTTGTGGCGTTATAACATGGCTGAAGGGGGTTTCGTCCGTTTTTTTAAATATTCATTTATCGGCCATTATAAATGCCGATACCGATAGTTTGGAAAATGCCTAATATCGGCCGATAATATCGGCCCGCCGATATATCGGTCGGGCTCTAATTCAGACTTACATTCTGGATCCTGTAGCGGGTGCTGGTGTAGCTCCGTGAACTGGGGCTGAATCAGAAGCCGTGGACGTTTGCAGCCGCCGTCTCAGCTCTGGTGGGACCGAGTCCGCAGCAGGAACGCCGGCAGCCTGTGCTCTGGAAGAGGAGCTGGCACCAGTGGAAGAAGAGGCTGAAGCAGGCCCGGGGCTGCCCACAGTGCTCTCTGTCATGGGTGGTGGCCTGGAGCTTGATGTCGGATGAGGATGCAGCTGTTGTGCCTCTTTAACCTGTAGAGAAAAATAGTCAGGTGGGTAAAAAAATACATGCTCAGGAAGGTTGCTGGTTCGATCCCCAGCTCCTCCTAGCCAAGTTTCGAGGTGTCCCTGAGCAAGACACCCTAACTGCTCTCGACGAGCTGGCTGTTGCCTTGCATGGTTGATTGCCGTTGGTGTATGCCGTCGGTGTATGAGTGGGTGTATGAATGGGTGAATGTGGGGCAGTAATTGGCCACAGGTCTGAAAAGTGCTATATAAATGCAGTCCAGTCCATTTTACACATCCAAATTAATATCTAGACACATGTTCATCTAGTGTACCGATTTATACATGTCTAGCATAGTCGCTAAAGTCACACTCACTGCACTTGCCTAATAAAATTAATCACTTTGTCTTAAGTTCATCATTGCTCATTACACAAGTTCATTTGTACTGACATTGTGGTTGCTATGGATTCCATTGTGAACATGACCAAAACTGAAACATGGTATCCACGTGTGCAAAAGACAGCCAACGGTGTAAAAGCACACCCCTGTATTGTCTTACTAGCTTAGTGAACAAGAAGTGATGTGAAACGGATGTTTCAGTTACAGCTGTCTTTATCTGTACCGTTTCGGTGCAGTTGCCACATCTGCAAAGCAAACTGTAACTTAAAGGCTACTTTTCTAAATAAAATCTAAATAAGGGACTTATTTGCTGTTCGGTTTTAGTAAACCATAACCACCACTCTTTTGGGAAACCTGTATTAGTCATCGCAGCAGGTCTTACTTACTTTTGGTCGCGCTCCCAGCACGTTATCAAATGGGCTCCTGACAGAACACACCAGGTGCAGCGTGGGAGTGGCGTCCGTCTAGGACAGAAGGGAGACACTCCTGATTAGTAAGACTATGTGGCACTAACACACACCAACACCTGCAGGCTTAGAAGTAATAATAAGGGTTAGCAATCCACAGGTATCCCCTCAAAACTATTTAGAAAAAGAAAACATTTAGATTATATTACACTTACTAATATAACGTAATATAAAAGACAACAGTGTAAGTTGAGTGTTTAATACTCCTTTAATTGCTTGGGAACAAGTTAAGCGGTAGGATTGCTTTGTGTATGATGCTTGCAGTTACAGCTTTGGACACATGTAAAGTGGAATTCAACTCCAAAGCCGACTGGTTCTCCATGACCTAGATAACAAACCAAAACAGGTGGATCTGGGACAGTCTTTGGGGAAGAGTTTGTCTGTCTTTGTTAGCTTGCAGCACATGTTATCTCCTCTGCTGTGGGGCTGACTTGTACTGTATTGTAACACAAGCCTCTGTGGGGATTTACTTACAGATCCCCATATAACAAAGGAACACCTACTTTGTAAGCGGAGTACAGATACGATCGCAAAGGGTATATATATTTTGTGTTATACAAGTGTGGTATATAATATTGGTATACAAGTGTTATTGGCTGAGATGTTCCAGAAGACTAATATTGATATGAGAGAACAATGTATGAATTAATATACTAACCTAATCTACCAATATTTGTAACTGCCGCAGTTACACAACATTTCCAATTGTATAAAGTACTTTTTACTGGTCCGGTAAAGAGGACGTGGTGACTGGTCCTTACATGGCAGCGCTGACCAGATGGGATTAAAACGTACCTGTTTGAAGAGATCTTGTAGGTGCAGATGGTTGGGCAGCAGTTTGCCTGCAAATATCAGTCTCTGGTCACTCACCGCCTGGATAGAACGAAAGAAACAAAGAGTCAGAAATGTTTTTTCCTAATTATAAACAGTGCCATTGAGAGGCAGCCACTGCCAGGGCCGGGGTCGTCAAGTCAATGGGATTTCTCTTGAATGCAATTCAGAAAAAGAGAAAGAAGAAGTAATTGCGTAAGATGTCAAATGACAAATTTAAGTGCCATTGCACAATTTTCGGTTTATAAAGGCTGGGTGTGACCTGGTGGCCCCGGGACATACTGTAGTTAAACACACACACTTGTAGCTACAGGACGCAGCTCTAACTACGTGGCCTCAGGTAACTCAACAGGTGTGTACCTAGGATGTAGTGTACTGTGTTGTACTGTACTGTACTGTGTTGTGTTGTACTGTACTGTGTTGTACTGTACTGTGTTGTGTTGTACTGTACTGTGTTGTACTGTACTGTACTGTGTTGTACTGTAATGTGTTGTACTGTACTGTGTTGTGTTGTACTGTACTGTGTTGTACTTGGTGGCAATGTGTCAGTCTCCTACCACACCGCATGACAGGACATTTGCTCCGTGTAGTTTGCACCCCTATAATAAAATAACACGTCCCTGTAACGGCATCACGTGATGACGTCGCTGAGGTGCGTGGCGACCAGTGGCCAGGTGCGGTACTGCAAACCACGCACACCCAAAACCCAGCTCTCTCTTCTTTTCTTTCCTCCTTTCTTTTGACATGATGTCATCATCAAAAGTCACACACACAGACAGACAAACACAAAATAAAATGATATCCACGGTGGTCGACGACACGGCCACAGCCGCCCCGCCCCACACACACACAACTCACCGGCCTGTCGGGATACACGGAGGACAGGTGGGCCTTCAGGTCCCCCACGGTCCACCCCGGGTCCACCCCGTCCACGGTCTGGTCCCCGTGCGCCTGGCTGGGCGTCTTGATCACCAGCGAGAGGGTCCTTTGTTCGATGCCGCCCCTGTCCATTTTTTTTTTTTGTAGAGCAGCCAGACGTCGTGAAATGGACTCGATTTAACGCGACACGAAAAAATAATAATAAAATAAAATAAAAGAAAATGGCGTGACGGTTGTGTACCGCGACGGTATTATTTTTAACATGCGTTCAAATGGGTTTAAATGTACGGACGGCTGGCACGGCTATATGACCGAGGATGTTGTTTCCAAACACACGGTGGCCGCCGCTGATTGGCTGTCGTCGACTCCGCTGTCACGTGGGGCGTGGGGGGGAGACACACGTCAACAACACGCATGTGCGGTTCACGCCCACCTGGCCGGTTTCACTTCCGGGCGCAACCCTTGTGCAACAGGGCAGGCGTGCTCGTGCATGCAAAAAGCTGTAGCTTTCGCTTATTTGCATGCATGCATGCATGCGTGTTTGCAGTTTTAGAAGTGCATGCTATGTAATTGTTGGCTATATAACGTGTAGGCTGTTGAGTTCTGAATGGTGTGGACCACTCTGGTCTGGACCTGACCCTGACCCTGTCAAGCTGGTGCAGGCTGCTGGTCCAATTCACTAGGCCTACAGTAGAAATAGAGAATGAGCATGAAGAAATGTGTGTTTAAGGTGTAGTGAAGTACGCGTATTGTGCCAATGTCAGTGTTGCAAGATGAGAAAGTTCATAATTTTAATGATCTTGTCCAATCCTACAATGTTATTGTTAGGCCAGCAAAATACACATTTTATTTTCAGTAAGTGAAATTCCTACAAAAGCATCATAGTCATGGATATACAAAATGCAAAAACCCATCTGAGGAAAGTGGCTCTTAAATGATTTGGGGGTCTCTGAGAGGTGCAAAACCTGCAGTCACTTTATTAACATAATACAACAATAATCTGCTTATTAAGAATAAATAGGAGAGCATGTAGGCATGATTGACAACATGAGTGCTATTGAATTATTAATATTTTCTTTGATTAAAGCTCTAGACATTGCTCTGGAAATACATTTTCCTTTCAATCATTTTAATCATTATTTGTAAAACAAAATGTGAACTTAAATGAACGACAACGTAAGAAAACAGAAAGCATCCTAAATATATGTTTCAACCTATATAGTCCTTAAGGTCTGTGTAAACCAAAGGAAAATATGTTTAGAGTTTGTCACACTATAGAAAAATGTGTTATTAACCACCCAGCCAAATTAGAATGATTAAAAAAGTTGCCAAGTTTATAAAGTAAGGTTTCAAAATCGTGAAAAAAATAAGCATTATTCTCTGCTCTGAGACACTGGGGGAGTGTCCGCTGAAGGCGCTAAACCATAACTGTCAAATAATAACTGTCAAACTAATAACTGTCAAACTAATAACTGTCAAACTAATAACTGCAAATTAATAACTGTCAAACTAATAACTGTCAAACTCGCGATTGAGCGTGACAAGCAGCGATGCACCTGCGCTCGTTGCATCACTGTTAGGGGCGGGGCGATGCTAAGGGGTAGCGCTTACGTTGTCATGTACCCTTTAAGCCCCGCCCATAAAATCCTGAACGCGAAAGTGGCGAAAAATAGAAAAACAGTCGCCACAATTCAACATGAAATGGATATACAGTCTTTTCACATGTTTTCAGCAATGACTCTCTAACGTGTGTGATGTGTTTAGAAACAAATCTCAGACTTTGCTTCACACGGTCTTTAAAGCTATGGGCTTGATTGCAGAAGGCAGCAGCAGAGTGAGAGCTGGATCGGCTCACTGGCAGTAGAAGGTGAGGACACTCTCTTGGTTCCCTCTGACCATCAGAACCGGAGGGCTCAGGTCATGTGACAGGAAGTCTAGCCAGGCCAAGTAGAGAGCGCTTGGACACACACTTCTCCTTCCAATCGGCATGGTGCTGTCATGACACACACACACACACATGCACACACACGCACGCACACACACACATACACACAGATGTGCACACATGCAGAGACAGACGTGCACACACACACACACACACACACACACACACACGCATGCACGCACACACACACACACACACACACACACACACAATCAATTTCCTGAAGTATACTCTCCAGTAATACTCTCCTAAATCTTCAGCTCTAACACTTACATGACAATTAAGGCAGCATCTCTGGAGTAGTCCTTCAGAATCTCATTCAGACGGACCTGGCGTAGAGACTGAGGAACCCAGGATAAATGTTTGTATGGGTACGGCAGAGAGAGAGAGAGAGATTGTAGATCAGCTTAACTTTATACTTGATGCTTATACACCCTGCTGTACACACAAAACTGTCCCCATGCATGCTAGGAATGTATGCACTCGCAGTTTAAGGTGCTTTGGATGACATATATATATGACATAATATATGTATTTCTTGATTTATACATTTAAAATAATCCTTTTTTTTTTTTGCGAGAGCATTCATGAGCTATGTGTAACAAGGGATAGTGCATGGCGGACCTTGGCCCTGTTCCTCTCCAGACACTGGTCAGTGATGATCCAGGGCCGCGTCGGGTCACTTCCTGCCGTAGGACCGGAGGCTTCCTTCAGGTCAGCCTCCTCTCTGAATGGGTCCAGCATGTTCTCAAACTGGCGAACGCTAGTGGACACACAGAGGTGGGTCATTGGTAAATACAACACTTGGACAACTTGTCCAATGTTCATTTTAATGAATTCAGATAGTCAGAGCTTCATTTAAGTCACTGGACTTTAGGTGAAGATAATGCATGAACAGCTTTCAGGGCTCCTCACTGTTCAGGCTGAGGTTTCCCGTTGATGTCCGGCAGCACGTGGATGTCATGGAAACCAAGCCGGAACTTCTTGATAAGCGCCAGCACCCTGGATGACAAAGAGTAGATGGTTTTACGATGTGTCCGTTGTGTTTTGTGATGTGTGAGTTTGACTACAAAACGCTACCATGGCGCATATTCTAACAAGGGAGCGGGTGGTGAAGAGAAGGGGGGAGGAGGGCGGCGGGAAGGTTCACAAGGTTTGTTAACAAGGTTCTCACTCCTCCTTCTGCTGCTCCTCCGTGTTGCCGTCTCCTCCCACAAACACTCTGACCTTACAGCCTGACCAGCGCTTCCTCCTGGTCAGCAGGTAGGGCAGCAGCAGGGTTAGACCTGTGTATTAAAGGTATGGTTATATTTTATATCTACCATATGACCAATAATTAGGGTCACACTAACCTCGGTGCCTTTCTGCTGAAGTAAGACAGAGTCATGAGATAAGCAGAGGCGTGTAATTATAGGAGCAAACTCTGCATGATCAGAATGAGTACATTGTTGGTGACATGTGCAGAATACATAGTGATAATCATATGATAGTAAAGAACAGGCAGGCTTGTCTCTGAACATGTAAAGAACGCTGGGAGTCAGATAACACGAGGACAACACCGGGAGACGTCAACAGCCAGCCTTTGTGATGACGTTTTCATTGTTTGTGTATATAACATCTTGGGCCAGAGTTAGGTGTGCTCAGACTTTGTGAACTGACACACACACACTTTGTTGTTCGGTCAGGGAAACGTAGTCGGACCCAGATATATCTGTAAAACTCTGCACATTATACTGGTGTTAACAATAAAACTGATTATTTCTTAAAGCTAAACAACTTCTTCTATCGCTTCATTAAAAGAACACGCGTGAGTAGGGGTTTCATTTTTTTACTTTGAAACTGCCTCTCACAACAGTACACACACATACGCACATGCAGTGATGCACATACACACATGCACACATACACACACACACCAGACAGAATGTGAGGAAGTAAGGGTAGAAGGTCAACAGTAGAAAGAAGCAGACCTCCATCATCTGACAGCCAGTAGACATCGATGGTCTTCTTCCCTTGTTTACTCTGAAACACTGTGCTGGGCTGCGGCTCAGTTGTCACGGTAACCTGGTCAGCTGTGAACCAACACACGGAGAGGGAATACACTATCAGAGTGAATCTTGTGTTGGTTTAGCCCAGATGCAACAGCGATTTCAGCTCATACAGAGATCCTATGGCGTGCTTGTGTACATGTCTACCTACATGTTGTGACACTAGGGACCTCAGAAGAGGATGTGTTCATGTTCTCAGGTTCACCATCAAAGCCGCTGTTGACTGGAACAATACAGAAAGAATCAGTATTCACTTCGTTTTTTTAATGAGAGCTGTAGTGATTCGCGACGTGTGCGCATCCCGTGTTCAATGTAGCCAAAATAGTGGTGTTGGTATTGATATGGGGGTCATATGTGTTGTAGGGTATTTGCGGGGCTATCACTTGAGTTGTGTGTAAGTTCTCACCGTGAGATAGAGGTGGACGGGGGGAGAGATCTAGCTCTTCCTTGATCCGGAGCACACACACACCATACTGCAGGTCAAACGAATCACTACAAAACACGCGTAGAAACACAGGCGAAAACTCACACAAATGCCCATCCAAGACAAATGTACACAGAAACTAACCTGGGTTATCATCAAAAATAGGATATTTTATATTAATATTACATTTTTTGTTTCACAAAGTGAATAAATACATGCATGGTGTGAAGAAGACTCCTTACTGCAGTATTTCAATGTAGTCGTGTACATCCTGAGGTGCCACTCTGCGCCAGTCCCTCTTGAAGCCCATCATTAAGACATTCGGCCGGATGCGACCCAGTCCTGCCCCCTGTTGGAGAGCAGAGGAGCATCAGGAAGAGAGTCTCCTGCGGACGGTATCATAGGATACCATTTAATTTGTTTGATGTAGCTCAGACCTGTAGCAGCATATGAACTCCGGCTCGCAGACTGGGCGCCACCACGCCCTTGTAAAACGCCTTGACCTTCCGTTGGTTCAGCCACGTCACGTGACTGTCGCTCCTGGCCACGCCCACTGTGGATGGGGAGAGCTCTCCCTGAAAGGTACACATGAAGAGAGATGATGAGGAAAGTGTGTGTGTGTGTTTGTGTGCATCCATGATGTATATATTGTGCAAGCATGCATTTGTAGGGTGTGTGTGTGTGTGCGTTGTGCAAGTGTGTAAACTCACACTGATCACATGGCCACACAGCATCAGGCTGAGCTCTTTGGTTAAGGTGTATGTAAAGTCCACCAGAGCGGGCCGGCTGCAGGGGGTCCCGGTCAGCACCAGGCACTGCGGTCTGGAGGAAGAAAACACCCACGTGTCAACTGGAAGCTCGAGCGTGCAGAGCGGCGGTCGGAGGTCTCTTCCAGAGACTCAAGAGGCACAGTCAAGGGGGACGCATGGCTTGTCACCTGTAGTTCTTGACGTGGTCCTCTATGTGGTTGAGGCCCAAACTAGTGGACAGCGCCATGTTGTAGGAGCCGGCCTGCACCGAGGAGCCCCAGTTCACGGCTAAACACAGAGGCGGTTATAGATAGGCCCTTTTCACAGAGGTGTCATTGCGTGAGCGCCGCTCATAACACTAATTACGGGTCTGCTCCTTTTGTGTATCAGGACACATGGTCCAAGGTCGATGTGTGTTATCTTATATGAGTGATACCTGTGTTTGTCCTCAGATGATGCCTCTGCAAAAAGGGTCTATTACATAAGGGGCGTAAATGGTTCAACAAATATGAAACTGGTAATTAGTGCTGTGTGTGTGTGTGTGTGTGTGTGTGTATGTGTGCGTGCGTGCATGTGTGTGTAAAGGTGTCTACCAGGCTTCTTATAGAGCGCATAGCCCAAGAGGTACACAACGATGCCAAGCGCGACGATTGCCGCCCACCACGTCAACAGGAACATGATGACGACAGACGCCACCGCCCCGAGCAGCGCCACCCACTTGTTGTAGTAGCGGAACGACGGACGCCAACCTGGGGAGAGAGCGACACGCAAAGGAGGACTGATTTCAGGCTCATCTCAGTATTCATCCACCCACCATTTCACCAGTACATCCGTTCATTCATCTATTCATCCTTTTCAATATCATCAAAACATCCACTATACAAAGTGAGTGTGTGTGTGTGTGTGTTCAGCCTGAGACATTCTCTCCTATGAGCCCAAGGACAAGATATCTCCAGTCTCTGGGACTTCGAACAGAGGGTTACTGTGACATACACACACATACACTCGCACCATACAAACACTCATGCACTCACACTCAAGGGGTACACATATCCTCATACATAGCTGACCCTTGCTAATCAATGTTTATGACGCAACTGAGGTTATAAGCTGTTACTTTCTGTCAGTGATCAGCTCAGGATCTTGTTTGTACTCTCACAGTTTTTGGAGGTTTATTTACAAATTCAATTTTCGCGAGAGTTTCTTCCACCAGACCGCCGATCGATCCATTAAATTATCCGTCACAAAAAAAACATGGCCCATCATCCATCCACCCATTTATCCATCCATTCATCATCCATCCATCCATTCCTCCATCATCTACCCATCCACGCATCCATCCATACATAGATCCATCCATCATCCATCCATCATCCATCCATCCATCTATCCACCCATCCACCCATCCATCCATTCATTATCCATCATCCGTCCATCCATCCATCATCCATTAGACAATGCACCGGGTGAGTTGGTGGCGGAGGCATTGAAGCAGCTGAAGTTGATGAGGGCGTAGGAACACAGGAAGAAGTTGGAGATGATGGGGGCGATGGTGTTCAACTCCGCTAGAAGGAGAGGAGCAGAGGAAAGCAAACATACAGCAACAGGACAAGGGACTATAATACAAATTAAAATAAATAAACTATAATAAAAGAAAAAAAGGGTCGAGGTCACCTCTGAAATATGTCAGAAGAGAACTAAAACTATGTAAAATGACACATTATTTAAGGCAGGAACCTTGTCAGTTGACAGAGCTATAAAAAAAATGATATACTTGACATTTTTCTTAGAAGAGCCAAAGAAAGGTTTACATAATTACCGTTCAACTTTTCAATGGAAGATATCCATTCATTGCAAATTAGACTTTAGAAATTAGACCATTTTGGCAGGAAAGAATGACACTTTATAGCCTTTACTAACAGTTATTTATTTACTCTGAATGAAGATGATGGTATTGTGGTAAATAGATAGAATGTACTAAGCTTTGTAACTTTGTTCAATGAAAATGTAGCTTGGCATTCCAGAAAGTGTTGGCTGGCAGAAGTCAACATGGAAGCTATGCGGTGCTGTCTGTCTGTTTGGCCTCACCAATCAGGATGAAGCAGACGGCGATGATGTAGGTCAGGAGGTAGCCTCGGAGCGGCTCGTCATTCTTTCCAGAACCTTTCCCAAAGAAGCCGATGAGGGGGTACAGATTGTCCTTACATAGACACTAGAGAGAGAGAGAGAGAGAAAGCGAGAGAGAGAGAGAGAGAGAGAGAGAGAGAGAGAGAGAAAGCGAGAGAGAGAGAGAGAGAGAGAGAGAGAGAGAGAGAGAGGGGAAATATGTGTGTGTGTGTGTGTGTGTGTGTGTGTGCATGCGTGCTTGTATGTGAGTGTGTGTGTGTGTGTGTGTGTATGTGTGCCTGCGTGCTTGTATGTGTGTGTGTGTGTGTGTGTGTGTGTTTGCATTACACGTGCATATGTGTATGTGTGTGCATTGTGTGTGTGTGTGTGTGTGCGTGCGTGCGTGCGTGCGCGCGTGCGTGTCTACCTGAAACACCTTGGGAGCAGACACCAGGCAGGCCAGAGCAGAAGACAGCGTGGCTCCAAATATACCGGCCGTCACCAGGGGGCCAAACCCCGACACCATGCTCATGCTCTGCGGGGGGGGGGGGGGGGGGGCACAATAACAACCTCTCACTATCGCCACCATCGCCGCCTCAGTGCACACGCAGAGTCCTGCCGGGTCCAGACCTGGTAGTGGTTGCCGATGCCGTAGATACAGCTGTTGTTTGTCACGCAGCCGCTGAAGTCCCAGCCGTAGGTACAGGCCAGACCCACGCAGCTGCTGCCGTTGCCGCTGGACCCGGCCACGGTGTCGTTGAGCAGGCCAGACGCGTCGCGCACCACGCAGGCGCCTGGGGGGGGGCGAGGAGGACGCAACAGAAAGCTGTGAATCCAATATGTGTGGAGAGCTCAAATGGGTCACTTTTTTAAAGACATTCTCTATTTGGTGGACGGTGGACTATATTGCGATGGTGTATTTTTTGACGGTACCCATGTAAAGTATTATTGTGTGTTGCTTGAACATACACACACAGACACACGCATACACACACACTAGGTGAGTGGAAAGGGCCTGCTGTACCAATAGTGGCGGAGATGATGAGATAGGAAATAGTAGTCCAGAATATGGCCAGTAGAGTCCCCTTGGGAATGGCCATCATTGGGTCCTGGAGAGAGAGAGAGAGAGAGAGAGAGAGAGAGAGAGGGGGGGGGGGGGGGGGGGGGAGATTATATTCCTATATTCCTATAAAATAAGTAATAAAAACAACATATCAACATTTGTAGGAAAGCACTTAATTTACAATAGATTTAAATAATGTGCTACTTAATCAGGAGATTTATACGGAATATGCATTTGTTTGTTTAACCTGACTTGTTGTTTGTTTCGATATGTATATGTATTATTATTACATGGATATGTATATGTAGTGAGAGAGAGAGAGAGAGAGAGAGAGAGAGAGAGAGAGAGAGAGAGAGAGAGAGAGAGAGAGAGAGAGAGAGAGAGGGACAGAGATACCTTCAGGTCTCCAGAGATGTTGGCGCCAGCCAAGATGCCCGTGGCTGAGGGGAAGAAAATGGAGAACATTCCGAAGAAGGAGCCATCTGCTCCGCGCCAGTCGGGCACAAAATTAGCAGCGAATATATCCGCTGTGAGCGACGGCAACAAATTGGTTATCTTGTGAGCGTCTAAGAATAGCCTACCAATACATTCACACCACAGGACAGCACTCAACACAATTCATGGAGTTGCGATGCCAGCGTCACTAATTGAACCAAATCAGAAACAGCAATCATGACAAATTGTGTGTCATCAGAAATGGTGTCGAGGCTGGGGTTTGGTTTTAATGTTTAATGTTTTATTGTTAATGTTTAATAATTCTCTAGGCAAAAGTCTGCCATTAAGTAACACATGGGTAAAATTAGCGAGGCATTTCAAATTACAATGGGATGGTGTATTTGTAAAGGAAGATGAAAGATTTTCAACACAATAACGACTGAATTCAGTGTGTGTGTATGAGATGTTTCCAGCAGCGGTGTAATGTGTGATGGGACTGAGAATGTCACCTCTATAGCTGAAAAATCCTTTGGCTTGTTTCTCAGGCGTGGCAGGAAGGATTGTCCCAACGATGTAGTTGACAAATGACACCATGATGACGAAGAAGAAGACGACCTGGGCCTGGAAGGTCACACACACGCACGCGCACACATGCAGGCGCACACAAATGGAAAGCAATGTAGCCTAATCATTTATTTATTCACAAGGTTCACATCTTTAGTCAATGTTACAATCTAAAAGGTTGTATTGGGTCAAAAATACATTACAGATACATTACATTACATACATCACAGGTCCTGCATGTTTTAGTTAAGGACCACTACATCAAATCAGAGAAATGTTCTTGCATCTCATTGTGACAAATATACTCTTGTTTTTCGGCTTTCCGATCATGCCTTTAATATCTGACCTTTGACTCCCACTCCATGCCAGCCAATGAGATTGCCAGCAGGCATGTGACGGTGATGACACCGATGATGCGGATGTCGTTGATTGCATCAACCATAACAGCTTCACTCTCCTGAGCACAGAAAGGAAAGGTCCAAACAAACAAACATACAATGTCTGCCCTAGACACTCCCATAAATACAAAAGTTGCTCCTACAAAAGAAATTGTCACACACACATGCACCACATGCACATGCACACACACACGCACACTCACACACACACTCACACACGCTACTGACATGCATGAGTGACTGGACGGTCTCGGCGAAGCCAACGGTGTGCATGGCCACCGCCACGGCGTTGGCGAAGGCAAAGATGAGGCCGATGGGGCCGCCAAGCTCTGGACCCAGACTCCTGCTGATCAGGAAATATGTCCCACCTGGGGGGGGAGCAGTGTGTGTATATATAAAATAAAAATTAAAAAAAAAAAAAAAAAAATATATATATATATAATATAAAAATATTACATGCAAGATGTCAATCTTACATGCTCATAGTGCAGACCACATTATTTTTAGATTTTTAGTGGTCTGCACTATGAGCATGCAAGATTGACATCTTACATGTAATATTTTTATATAATATATATATATATATATATATATATATATATATATATATATTTATATATTTTTTTTTTTTTAAGAGAAGAAAATGACTCTTTCCTGACCCTTGCACAATATATACAACAGTTACTTTCTTTACGCACCTCCCTTGACTTTGCCATTTGTGGCGATGGCTGACGCCGAGAGACCGGTGATGCCTGTGATACACGAGGACAGGATCACAATCACCCAGGTCAGCCCTAAGCGAGAGGAGAAGAGAGCCACAGACTCAGCAACAAGCCTGAATGCATTTGACCAACTCTATGGGATAATCTACTGACTACAACAAACCTATTCCAGCTTGACTGGTGATCCAGGGCAGTCTCAGATACAAGATCACCCCCCAGATGTTGAGCATACAACGGATCTGAAGACAGGGAGAGAGAGAGAGACAGGCGCACTGTCACCACAAGAGAGAGACAGACAGAGATATTGAGCAGCTCAGAGTCCTCCTCCCTTCCCCACCATGACTCCCTGCACCCAGCCGAAGCGCACGGGCTCGGACGGAGGTCCCGCCTTCTCCTCGTCCTCCTGCGCCGCATCGTCTTTCTCTTCTAAGACGTCCGGGACCGTCTCCTCGTACACGGGTGGGGGGCTGGAGTCCTGCAAGACGGGGACATTTATCATTAACATTTTATATTACGATATTTTATTATAGACATTCTGTTGTTATATATATATTACATTGTATATCATATAAACAGAAATGCTATATATAATGTGTATATACGTGTGTGTATATATATGATATATATTATATCAACAGAATTAAAAACAGGAGCGTAGGAATTGCCTAAAATAGTTGTGGTTTTCAAATGGTGGGGTCACGACCCATACGTGGGTTGCAGCAGGTGACCAATCCAGAAATGTTATTTTTTTGACCTGGTAGTGAAATGATCATTGGTGAGTGCTGGGTCAAAACCCCAAAGCACCTTGACAGGATCAACACAGTATAGGTCACAGCATGAAGCCAAGCGACGGACCCGCCCAACTCACCTCCGGGTCACGATGCAGCTGAAACAGCGAGGGTCTGAAGCGCCTGCGTCTGCCCCACGCCTCTGTGTTAGCGTAGAAGTCGTAGTGCGGAGGGGCGTCCAGCGTGTCGTAGCCCACCAAGCCCGCCTGGGACCTGCCGGACGCCAGACTGTTTCCATCTCCGTAGTTATGGTAACCGACGCCGCCGTCGAACCCTCCCCCTGACACCGGCCTACCGTCGGTCGCCGATGGTGGAGGTCGGTTTCCGAAGGCGGCCAGGTGAATGCCATCGCCGCCCCCCCCAGGTACATCCATCCAGACGGACAGAGCAGCTTATATTCAACGATATATTTTAATATATATAAATATAAATATATATAATTTTGGTTTCACATAACCATAGATTTAGCCAGCCATTGCAGAGGATAGCCAAAGTCTGTGAAAGACACCTGTTAAAGACAGCTGCCAGTAAGGCCTACATGTTCCGCACCGAGAAATATATAATATAAATATCGTTCTTCAAATGGCGTTGTTTTTCCACTCACTCAGGGAGCCATGGAGTCAAGAGACGAAGAGTGAGATGAACATGAGTGAGAGCCACCTTTATATACCCATGTGTATGACCTTGAGGAAAGCAGGAAGAGCCGAGGGCCCTGTAAGAGCAAGTCGACGACCAAAGGACTTGCCCAACCATTTCCATACTGAACGGCAGGCCCTGCCCTACCGCCAGGACCCAGGTGTGGAAGGCACATTTCCAAGTTGCAAATAATTAAACTTGGCCCGCTGCTGTGAATGTGAAACCGACCTCCTAGTTGTGATGTAGGATAAGATAATAAAATGAATAAACGATTACTGTCGATCCGTAATAGCTTCCACTTAAAACCACAATATTGGGCTGTAACTAACAACTAATAACTAACAGAATGGCATCACGGTTATAATTGGGCCACAACTATCTGATATACATGTTAGTTGAAACACAGGAATGGGAGCTTGTTAGGAAGGACCATGAGATCTACTTGTGTTGTGTTGAGTTTGGCCAGACTGTATTGAGAAGCCTGGGGTTAACCAATATGGTAAGAATCAGTCACTGTACATCTCCTGAGGGCCCTTCTGGTCATTCTGGGTGTTGTTCAGGGGCCCATTACACAAGCAGATGGACATGATAACCTTGCCTGCAAACTTCCCAGTACAACAGCGCAGGGCTCTCAACAACCGATTTAACTGCTACTACATTTTCACATGGTTGACTTTAATATTTTTGTTTTATGGTTGTACAGATTGCCAGTCAGAAATAAATAACTTGACCTCAGATTTATCTATAATCACACAACAACTGCGTGTACTCGGTCAGTTAGATAGATAGATGCAAAGGAAAGTGACCATTCATATTAACCAGAATGCCAGACGTTTCAAATAAAACTTGCTTTACCTAGTAGGCCTACAATATGTGCATGCAAAACTTGTACCACACATGCCGACATTGTTCATTATTGTGTATTATTACATGTGTTTATATGGTAATGCACACTTCTGTCTTCAGTGTAATTGCTGTTTTGTTGTGGCTGCTTAATCAATGCTGCTTGGTTGACTCCACTACGAGTTGTATTGTTTTAATACATTGTAAGGCGTTTGATTAAATGTCAGATGTGCCCTGATTTTTTTTATCACATAAAACAGATTGGGTTACTGTAGAAAGGGACAGGATAGCTTTTTGGTTGTAGTTAAGAACAAGTCAGTTAAACATAAATTCAGTGTTATATGTACAACACTATATGTATAACAATAAACTCCATATGCTGGCCTGAACCCAATGCAAATGACTAAATGTGTTAAGCATGGTCTCAGCCAATTGAGCTGCTTGCCTTAAGCAAAGACCGTTCCAGGAATTGATTTTCTCATAAACACAGCAAGTCAAGAAATAGGAGATCCTGCCTTTAATTTGGCAGACGTGGATATGAATGATTAACATTTTAGTCAAATATTGTTATATTATAGGTGAAAATAATAAAGATATATCATTTAACACGCAATGCAATAACAGAAGAATCAACACTTGACACAGCTTGCCTTCATAACAACATTTATTTCCATTACACACCCAAGTGCTTTCTTTCACACCGGCTAATTGGGCACACCAGCTAATGGAGCTCTTTCCCATCGGTTGTATAGCATGGGTGGCACATCATGCTATGCACTTCCACCTCTGTGGGAAAAAGACCTTTTCAGAAAGGTCATTCACAAAGAAAATTCAATCTCGGTTCACCTTTTGGTCCGTTTCACACACTGGCCTGGGGGTGGCCAATCAGCTGTGGTCCTGAGCTGAAGATAAGGGATGGAGATAGCCGACGTCTTGCAGACAGTGGTGTGGTGCCACCCTGGTGTTGTGAAGTAGCCGGGTAATCAATGTGTCTGTCGTCGGCCTGATTCACAACACCAGCTGCAGCGCACACACCCAACACACAGCTCTTGTTCTTCCCTTAGGCAGGACGGACGAAGAACCTAGCCTTCAGGTTCCCGGACCGCTCTCTGTATTATAGCGTAGTTTGTCTTCCTTTTTCCTTCACAGGGTGGGTGCCAACAGAAAAACTGACGTGCCACAGCTTGTGTAAGCTGTGGCTGGATTCTTAATTACAAATCTTCAAAATGTCACTAAATTGTCATGAGAAGTTATGGGTTGTTAGGAATAGCCGGTGGTCCTCAGGGATTGTTGATTGGGCCGTTCCTCTTCCCACTTTACACTGGTAACAATGATCCAAATGTTCTCTGCTATACCAGTGGCACCCAGCTATAACTCTCCTTTCACCCAGAGAGCTCTGTAGTCTCTGCATGCATTGCCTTAGAGGTGGCTGTCAGGATGAAGGAACTTCTCATTCAACCCAACCTATCAAAAACAGACAGAGATCTGCTTTTTTTTTTCAATCATGGACATTCATTTTGTGTATCAGGATATCATACTAACAAAGTATGATAGCAGGCCTACTAGCAAATGCAGGTAAAACATTCACTGATGATTAAACATGCAGAGCATGTTTGGTCTTCAAGCCCCTGAAGCATGCACATTATTCACCTCTCTTCATTTCACTTCAACGGCTTTCTGTAGCAGCCAGCATCAAGGTCAACTCCTTGATTGCTTTCAGGAAAGTGAATGCATCTGTACTCAACTACTCACCCACATTATGTAACTCATTAGGCCCAATGTCCCTACCCAGTCAGCCGTCTCCTGATGAACAATGTCAAGAGCCCGTCGTTAAGTAGAGACTAAATCTTAACATGCCCGGCTTCTAGGTGCTCAAACAAGTTACCTATCGCCATGTTGTCCTTACAACCTTCAAGAAGCAGGTGTATTTTTACATCAAAAGATGACAAGTATTGATATAAAATAACAAAAGTAAAACATCCGATTCTTAAAATGATACCCTGCAGTTCGATCTGGTTGGGATTTGAAAACCAGTCGTACTTTTCAACCAGTTACTTGAGACAAAAGAAAAATGCTAATAGATGTAAACATGTTGCAGGCATTTGTTAGCCAGGTGCATCCAGGATAATTACACTGTTTGCACATTGATAGAAGTCTTTCAAGGAAACGCAAGTGACAATTCAACGTTTTCTAAACTCACATATTTTACCGCTAAAGACTCCAGAACAGTAGCCTACAAGAGTCTTCACGAGTGAGACACTCAAAAAACATCAGGTCTCGGGATAATGTGGAGTGATTCAAATGAAAGATGATAACAAAATGGATGGAGTATAATGAAAAAGGGGAGGGGGAGGGGTGACAGAAAGAGAAAACAATTAAATAAAAGTATATGAAAAAGTATATGATTAAAAAATAATTATGAAACATAGGCAACTGAAAATGTATCTTTTTTTTATTTCAAAATCATGAAAAACATATGGAACAACAAAACAACAACAAAAATGATACAATTAATAATGAGTGGGTGTGTGCGCGCGCACGTGTGTGTGTGTGTGTGTAAGTCTGTTGCTAGACTCAGTTCATCAACACTTCCATCTGCACCAATCTGGCATTGGTATCTCCAGCCATTCTGTATGGGATCATCCCAGCAAAGGTTATCAGGGCTCTGGCTTGGCTGCGCATTTGCTGTTACCACAAGAGAAGAAGAAGAAGAAAAACAAGAAATGTTAAAACATTATCCGATGGCATTTTTTTTTGTCTTTTGCACATGCTTACACAATGTATGCATTCGACACAAATGTTGTGCGCATACAATAGACATACATATTCAAACACACAAATGCTTTTATAATTGTGTTTTGGACAAGATTTGGGACCCCCTCCCCCTCCTCACCATGTCCCTGTCCTCCATGCTCCTCTGCGGTCTCCCCGGGGTGCCCGCCGCCGCCCCCTTCAGGCGCTTGTACTGCGTGAACAGGATGTTCATGGTGGCCAGCAGCACCTCGGACAGGTTGTGACGGACCTGGAGACACACAGAGCAGGGGGGGCGGCCTTTCAAGATTCTACATTCAACTTTATCTCATCACTGCACAAAGCACTACACGACGAAAGGGGATCTCTGCATTAAACCCATAATTTAACCCTAGTACTAGTACTAGTATGGTGGGGCCTTGGTCAAGGGCAGGAGTGTTAACCTGCATGTCTTTTGGTGTGGGAGGAAAACCAGAGCGCCAACATGCGCACTGGGAGAACGTACAGACTGGCTTAAAGACTGACACACAAAACCCTGTAGAAAAAACACACAAAGGTCCTGCTGCTAGGACGTATTCATCATCATCATCATCATCATCATCATCATCATCATCATCATCATCTCTGGGTGTGGTGGGCAGTGCCGCAGAGTCCTGGTTGGTCTCACCTCGTCACTGAAGTTCCTGAAGGCGGCGACTCTCTCCTCCACGCTGTCCTGACTGAGGGGGAGGAGCTTCAGATGCTCCATCACCTGGCGAAAAATGTATTGAATTTTAAATATAATTCATGTAATAATTCATGAATGAAGAGTGAACAGTGAGTTGGAAAGGAAGGTATCACGTACACATTTGTGCGCACGCATGCGCACACATGAACACATACAAACACACACACACACACACACACACACACAAAGATTGTTGGAAGTCGATGGGAGGTTAAAGTGTCTTCACACTTTGTTCCTCGTGGGACTGATGTGGTGCTACTCACGTCGTAGGCTCTGTCGATGTGCCCGGCGTGGTACTCGTCAAAGAAGGTCATGAGGTCCAGCAGCAGATAGAAGGTGCTGTGGACAGACTTCTCCCCGGCCACGCCCTGCGAGCGGTACCTGAAACAGAGACGTAAAGGTGAGCAAATCCTTGTAATCTGTACAGGTTTACCGGCTAGGTACTGTTTTTGTTGTTGATGTTGTTGTTTTATTCCTTGCAACCACTATGTAAAGAGTGCTTTCAATAGTAGTTTGGTCTGTTGACGGGAAACAATGACATCGATAAAATGACTAATTATCAAAGAGAATGAAACGGCAGAAAAGGGTCATTTCACTATAGTGGCCACAACAAAGAAAATTACCTGCCCCAAGTTTATAATGTACCGAATAGTTTATTTTTTCTGTTAATGTGTTCTTGTGTTGGCCATAGTTCACAGTAAGTGTGTAGTTTATTTGTGTATGTATGTAATACTTGTGAATGTGTGTGTGTGTGTGTGTCCTCACCTCTCTGCGATGGCCAGGGCTGTGTTCTTTAGCCTCTCCTTGTTGGACTGGGCAGCGGTGACCTGAGCAATCACTGGACTGAGCAACCGGTTCATCAGCCCCAGCACCTTATCAGGGTTCTACAAGGAGACACATCACCATTACCATCACCACAGTATGCTATATGTATAACTGGATCTCTGGATTAGAGTGGAGGAGGTAAGACTACTAGGTCACCCTACCTTAGCCAACTCGTATAGCTTGACCGCCTCCTCGAACAGGCCCTTGTTTTCTGCCTCCAACGCCACCTTACTGATGATGGCTTTGGTGTCTCCAGCAAACTTGTCTATCACGCCCGGCTGAAGAGGGAGAGGAGAGGGGGTCAATGCATGACCAACAGGACTGCAGTGTTTATCAGACAACCAACTGGCTTTTATCAGATAGATAGTCATTTATTGAGACATTTGTTGGGGTGAATATTGGCAGTGGGGGGGGGGGGGATAATGGATCAGTGGGACAGAACGCTGGTAATACAACGAGTCACATGACAGGAGAGAAGACCAATAAGAAAGGAGAACCCAGGAGAAACGTCTAAAAAAGGAGGTGGAAACAGGGAGTGTGAACAGAGAAGTAGTCCTCCTACCTTCCTACTGCCGTCCTTCTCAAGTCTTCCCAACAGCATGTCAAACTATCAAACGTTATGGAGAGAGAGGAAGAGATCCAACAGTCAGAGACACACGCTGGATCACTTAAGGTGGACAGCCAGAAAAATTAATCGATGAATAATTCTTGAAGTGTTTCATTCATGTTTAAAATTATATTAACATTAGCAGTTGACCAGTTCAACTGCTTTTGTCTGTTTCCATTCTACTCGTCTTATCAATGCCAACAGTGTGCCACTATCAACTATCCAGGCAGAGACTTTGACTCTCTCAACCATTTCATTCGTTTTCAAAGTGGCTTCATCACTCTGCATGTGCTCACACATACAAGGGCGATCTTGACAGGCCAGGTTCACTTTCTAAAAGTCCCCCACAAATAAAATCATTGCATGCAGTATTTAGAACTCAGTGAAACCTCTTCCCTACTGCTGTCATGCGCCCCAGTATAGTATAGTATAATATAGTATATTAGTGTAGTGCATTTACCTCACGGCTCTCGATTACCAGCTCACTGACACAGCGCATGAACATGTTCTCTCCCTGGCTGTCCTTCTCATTGCTGTGGGGAGGCAGACACAAGGAACCATTGATGTTTGTTTTTTATTGTTATTGTTTTCACCCAATTATGTAGAAGAGTGTATTTAAAAAGAAAAATGGTAATTTGACTGGTGACTCTATGATGGAATAACGGAAGACAACAAATTGTCTTGACAACAAACTGTGCATTTGCCAAGGAGCAGGGACCAGGAAGCTGGGTTTCAAAGTTAGCTTGACGGGTATATATATATATATATATATATATATATATATATATATATAGTAAAATGACTTTTAAATCACAGGGTTCTGTATGCCGTTGGACTGTTTACCGGAGGAAGTAGAAATATTGCAGGGCCTCCCGGGGGTCCGTGGACTCGAACTTGCGGGTGTAGAGCATGAGCAGGCGGATGAAGTTGAGCCTGCGCACCATGGGGGGGTCTCCGGGCTCCTGGCTCACTACGGGGACACAACAGAGAACAAGAGTAAGCCTATGACCACTGGTTAGTACTAGTTAACTACTAGTCACTGAGCAGATGCTTTAATACAAAGTGACTAATGGGAAATTCCTCTTTAGATACACATCCTTAATGACAAGGCTGGGTCCAAAATGGACTTTTAGATTTGTGAACCTTTCGGCTGACACCCGGACACCGGAACCACTAGACCCGTGGTTCTCAAACTTTTTTACTAAGTCTAACGCCAAGTACCCCTTTAAAGTTAAAGTGATATGCTCTTATTGGAAAGATTTACCGAACTTGTTACTATTCAGATTGACTTTTTATTAAGGGGGTATTATTCATTTTATTCTATTCATTTTATTAAGATGGAATTAATCTACAATTGGTCATAACCAATATTAAACCAACACAAAATACATGTTTAGAAATGTTCCTAGTACTCCCTGTAACCTTTTTGAAGTACCCCAGGGGTATGCGTACCCCATTTGAGAAACACTGCACTCGACCATTCTGGCCTATGATGGCTGGCCCGTTAATATTTGATGCTATCCAGTCAACCCAGGGGTTTGTATTAGGGTTAGGGGTGGTAGGTACTCACAGAGCTGGGCACTCTGGCCGGACGACTTGAGCAGCAGCCGCAGCTCGTACAGCACCAGCGCCACGTGCACGCTGTGGCTCCGCAGGCGCTCCACGCGGAACAGGAAGGCCACGGCCGCCTCGAACTGGGCCGTCAGGAACAAGACCTGGAAGTACAGGAAGGGCTGCTGGCTGGCCGAGAAGTGGGACTCCCCTGTTGGGAGGAAATGGAAAAAACGGGAGCGGAGATGAGACAACACACCTCCTGGGTAAGAAGCCTTCTATTAGTGCTGTCGACCATTTCATCAAGCTGGCATTGCCCTTTATATCTTCATATCTATATATTAGGATCTCAACAAGATCCATCTGCCAGATCACTATGAATGGGAGGAATATCTACAAACTACTTGTGTGGTCTCGACAAATATTGGACTAACCCATACCCCAACATCAAGGCCTAAGGACATTATGGAAAAAGGAACATGGGAATACATTTCCCCACTTTGTATTTAAAAGTATAATTAGGCCTATGAACAACATATGAATACATGACTTCTACTTTGAGTACACTGCCGGGAGAGAGCAAAAGTTTTTTTTTTTTTTGCAACATTGCAGGTACTTAGTCATCAAATTGTCTTTTTAATTAAAAAAACCTCCTAATCCCCCTCGCTGGCTGGAAAAGTTATCTTGCATGCAGGAACATTAAAAAGGGCGAAGCGTGTCCTCCATTTTAAAGCCTTATCTCAATGTTCCAGCTCTTTAGTTTCAGAGAGAGACACAGAGAGCGCGAGAGAGAGGGAGAGAGGGTGAGAGGGAGAGCGAGAGAGAAAGCGAGCGCGATTGAGCGAGAGCACGAGAGAGCGAGAGCAAAAGAGAGAATGAAGGAGTGAGGGGGGTAAGATGTAGAGGACGAAAGAAAAAACGAATAGAGATAACGCTGTACGTCAGGATGACTAGAATATGCGAAAGAAAGAGAAATGTTCCTTCTCTTATTTTTTTTCTCGTACATACAGGAAGAATAAGAGATGGGAGGATAAAGGAAGGGGAGGGGGCGAGCCACGATGGGGGGCGCATGAAGAGAAAATGACACAATTATGATTAACGACAGAGCGAAACAGAAGGTGCCAAAAAACCCTCCAGTCTTTATTGGTTCATAGCAGGAGGAGAGGACGAGACTGAGACATGGTTTCTGAGGACTAAAAAGAGCAGAAAGAGAAGAGATAGAAGGAAAGAGAAGCAAGCTTTACCTCCTGTTGAGAGGAGAAATGCAAGCAGCAGGGTTAGTGAGAGAGAGAGAGAGAAAGAGAGAGAGAGGGAAAGAGAGTGAGAGGAGAGAGAGAGCTCTATGTGAGGTCTTATCTATGTAGAGCAGCAGCAGCAGCAGCAGCAGCAGCAGATGTGACGGGTAGGGAGCCCCCGGGAGAGAAAACAGGTGCTCCTACAAGCTGTCAGAGAGAAAGCCTTCCGACCGCCCTGTGTGTAGGGTCACAACACACCCGCACAAAGAAATATGAAGGCACAAGCCATTTTCACTCAATCCAAGATGTCTTTGACTTATGATTTTCTGTCAGTTAAGATAATGTTAATCTCCCCAAGTCCAGCGATGGACTTTATAGCATTTAAGCTTCACGCCGTTTGGAGAAAATCTCCAAATTGTATTTCTGAGCCATGGCGCCGGTTTGGATTTAAAACACGGGTGGGTGGAGGGTGTATGGCGGAGTCAGAGAGAGACAGGGGAGAGAATGGGGAGGGTAGGCTGAAGGTGGCCTCTCCCTACCATAGTCCTCCAGCAGCTGCTTCTGCAGCTGGGGCAGGGTCAGCCGGGTCCTGGGGAGAGTTGCTGCCGTCGTCGTCGAAACACACCTGGTTCAGCTGTAGGACGCACAGAGACATACATTTTCATGGAGAATCTGCATAAGAACCCATCCTAGTAGTATAAACTCCCCCCTTTCGGGAAGTGCATTTTGAAATGAGTCTGATTGTGTATTCCTCTCTGTTGAGCAATCATACTAGTTGAGGTCAACGGCCACTTTAGCATTAACCTGGTAGTCAACAACAAGCAATAACATCTCAACTAATATGCTCAACATTGTGTACTGCCTTAAAATATGTTTACTTACATCTGGAAAAAGAAATGTATAGGCCAGAACATCTATGCAACCATACAGTACTTAATTTATATATGGTGTGTTATACATTTACATTTACACATTTTCCCCATATCAAAAAATTGCAGCTCCTGCGATTTGGATATTGCACTTGGCCATATTGCGATTTGGATAATATTTTGAATAATTGAAACAGCCCTAGCTCAGATAATAACTATACGTGTACTTTGTAAAATTGTCTTGGACCCCAGAAACACTAGCAGGTGGTCAAGGCCTCAGCTAAAGGGGATGCTCGTAATAAATAAACAAGCACCTTAAGCCAGAGGTAGTCCTCCGTCTTGTCCGCCACTTCTCCATGGTTGTCACTGATGTCGCACTTTCCAATCAGGCAATAAACGGCCCTCTTGTAGGGGTCGGCGCCGTTCCGCAGGACCCGGCGGTAGTGGAGACGCAGCTTGTTCTCGGACGCCGGGGATAGCCTGGTGACATAGAAAGTGTCGGGGGGGGGGGGGGGGGGGTAATAAGGAAAGCAGGAAGGAGAGAAAGGGGGGGAAAGAAGAAGAGAGAAGTAAAGAGTAGACAGATTAAGAGAGAAGGGGAAGGAGATATGAGAGGAAAGAGAGAAGGGTAACAGGGGGAAAGGACAGAGAAGGGAAATGGGGGGGAGGGGAGATAAGGAAAGGAGACAGAGGGATGGAAAGATAAGTGGACAGGGAGATGAGGAGAGAGGAAGATATGTGACGGAGGGAAGGTGAGAACAAGGGAAAGCAGGTGAAGGGAAGAGATAAGAAAAGGAGAGAGAAAAAAGGACAAAAGGTTGGGATGGAAAGAGGGGGAAAGCAGATGAGACAAAGAGAGAGAGATGGGAGGGAATGGCGGGATGGGGAAAAACAATAGCAAGAAACAGAGAGAGGAGAGACAAGTTGGAGAGTTGGAAAGAGAAAAAACGTTTTAAAAAAAGCTATAGTCTCCCGACACCTGACAACATTTTCTGGGTCATTACTGCTTGGTGCTATAGCTATGCAACCGGTAGCATGCCGTTGCTCACCGTCTGTCAGGGCTGTTCATGTACTCCTGGAACCAGGCCTTGAAGTCCCCTAGCTGGTGCTGGGCTCTGTTCACCACCTGCATGGCTGCATTCAGGTCCCCACAGCGCAGGCAGTAGTAGATGACAGCCCACACCGGGTGACCCTCCACCTCCCCATCCTGCACCCAAAAATCACCCTCCGTTATGGAGCTCATCTCACACTCACACACTGATGATCAAATGTCTTTCAAGCAAAAAACACACATTTCCAAGATGGGTGTATGCGTGTGTGCGTGCGAGTGTGTGTGTGCACGTAGGTCACCTGCATGCCAGGCAGGGGGCAGGGCAGTTTAATGTTGAGGAAGCTGCGGACCAGTTGGTAGGTTCCAGGCACGCCGCCCAGCTGGGCCTGGTGGAGGTTTCCAAACACCGTCACCATGGTGTAGTTCTTGTAGCTGCAGGGGAACACGAGACATGAAAACACCAACACTAAAAAAGGCCATATGGGGCAGTGTGCACACACACACACACACACACACACACCAGTTCTCCAGGAAGCTGAGTGCCTGGCGCACAAAGGCCATCTGCATGTCGACCGCTGTGCGACTCTTCAGGGTGTCTTTGGCCGGGACCAGCAGCACGTCAGTCATCTGCTTCACCATCAGCCACATGTCTGACACGTTCTGGGGGGAGGGGGGGACAGTCAGCAGTTACAAACTTGACTCAAATCTGAAGGAATGTGGGCAAAGTGAGAAATTCATCCACCTTACATACCCATTATCATAGAGCCACCTCACACCTTACTTATACACACATTGTCCATATTCTGTCCATACAATCTTAGATGCGTGAGTTTTTCCGCTGTTAACTTTTTGCTGCTATTCTTTATCGCACACATTTCGTTGCACACACGGAGAGATCTTATCTGTATTTATTTAATCTTATTTTGTCTTGGTGGTCCCCTGTGAAACACCTGCATTTCCCTTCTGGGGTTAATAAAGTGTTATCTATCTATCACATCTGCAGCACCACACAGCGTGTGCGTGTGGTGCTGCTAGTAACCGGCAGAGGGGCGTGTCGGCGGTGCACCTCACCTTGTCGTCGAGGCTCTCCACCACCGAGGCACACAGATCCCCCAGGTTGGGCTGGATGTGGCCGTTGACGATCTTCTCGTTGAAGATGTAGATCTGAACAGAAAGAGGAGGGTGAGCAGGAGCAAGGAGCAGGAGGAGGAAGCAACCAATGGGAAAACCAAAAAGAAGATGTCTTTCGCCCGCGCGCGGGCCCAGCTCTGAAACAGGCAAGGGAGGCGGCGGCAGCAGCTGCTGCTAGCATGGTTAGGGCTGCAGGGCGAAACGCTTGATGATGAGGAACAAAACAAAGAGGATGAAAACGTTGAGGAGGTCATCGAAGAAGAAGACAAACACCAGGAGTACGACCCCACAGGCGATGTGACGGCACATGGCCGGAGAGGCGGTTGTGGGTGGAGGCGGGTTAGAGAGGGACAGAGTGGGAGAAAGAGGTGTAGAGGAAGAGAAAAGACGGAGAGACACAGTAGGCAAGACAACAAGAGACTGACCGGCTAATAGGGTAAAAAAAATAGGGTGCACAGGGCGATATAAACATACATACAGAGAGGGAAAGAGAGCAAAGATACACAGTGGAGATGGGGGATAGCGATGCCACTAATCTTTGCACAACGCTGGGGAAATTACCCAGAGTGCCTAGCTCTCGCACCAATCAATCAATATATTTTATCTGTTGCTGTCTCTCTGGCTGTGACCTCTTTTTTCATATGGAAGTGTAGCAACTGACCGTAACAGGGTTTCATAGAAGAGTTAAATGTTAAATGTACACATTTGCCCCAGTTCAGACAGACTAAACACACTATTCTGTTTTCATTTAAAAATGTATATACTAGAGGATGATGATATGATAAAATAATTACATACATATTATGACCTTATTTAAATCATGCCATATTGACCAAATAAAGTAGCATGATTCTGACCTGAATATGATGATATTTGTGTTTTTAGCAGAAACTATTCAATGAACCTGACAATATTTTTAGAAGCGTTGAAAAAAGGAAGCTGACTGTCAGTAGGGTGATGTGGGAACATGGACTGCCAGTAGGTGACCTTGACGGATTTGTGTCCTGCCATACTCTGGCACACGGAAAATAATCAGCATCTAAAAGTTTTTTCAACCACAATCTGGTGACAAGAACTTAATTGAGAGTGAGGAACAACAAGAGAGAGAATCACCTGTCGTCCATAAGCTACTTCCACACTGTCCAAGGAACTCCTTCCAGGAACTCCTACCTCACTCACAAAACTGGGCTGCAAGACACACAAATAAACCTTGTCACAGTCCAGGCATATACACCAGGCAATTTTTATCCCCAAACAAATTTGTGAAAATTGGGAAACCTCCCAATGCTGTGGAAAATAAAAATGTATACAAATGCCAACTCACTAACAACTACCAACGCAAAAACAAACTATATAAATATTGGAGTTTGCATGGTATGCTTAGGAGACATAGATTTGTAAGTGTTGAAGCTGAACAACAATACAAATCATTTTTTGGCATTTAGCAATAGACACAAGAGTGAAAATGGAAAATTTGTAAATGGATGAATAATTTATCAGAGAACAACATTTCATACTAAGAAGATCCATGGCCATCTGCAGATTAAGAATTAAAACAAGACCACCGTTGCAAAACACATTTTTAATCTCTAATGTGTTCAACCCGGATAAATAAAGATTAAATATAAATGTGTGAAAAGTGACGATCAACATACAATTGATAAGTATCTATATTTATGAATTCACTGGACAGTCCTGGGCCTTAAAATGTGACCTAGTTACTCTGCCAGTGCTGACTTTGTCCTGTAGGGTTTCAGACTAAGCACCTCAACCACAATAAAAAAAAGACAGTAATATAATCAAGTGCAGTCAAATATTTCCTGAATGTGAATTCGTGAGTGCGTTTCGCCGGTCGTACCTCTACATCTTGACTGAAGTCCAGTGCGTCCTCCCCGGCCCCGAGCAGCGTGTGCAGCACCCTCTGCTTCACCTGCTCCCATTGGACCAGCATAGACTCACGGTGGTACTCCTCGGCCAATAGGAAGGTCTGAGAGGGCAGCGGTATGTTTAAAGAGGCAGGAGGACATACGTTGATGGGACGCGGAAGAGGAAGAGTAGGAAGAATGAGGAGGGAGGGAAACAGAGAGAGAGAGAGAGAGAAAAAACAAGTATGACATGGGATATTCAGCAGGAAAATAATCCTTGTTGTCGAGGCCTCGTTTGACAGACATTTATATAGGAGGGGAATGTGTGACACGAAGGAGACGCAGTGTGTCGGTGGCGCACGCCGACACACTCAGTCAGCAGGTGTGAGTTCATATCTTCAGGTGGATCCCGATTAAGCGTAGGCTATTTTCAGATCCTCTCAGCCCACCTAAGGTGTGCTCATGTATGAATAAATCACACGGCAGCAACATAATGCCCACATGCTAACGCTAACCAGGTGTATAGTGAATCCCTCGGTGACACCACCCCACCCATGGGCAAAGCCACGTCTATTTTATCACTCCTCAGAGAGTTGAAGATAATGGGAACATCAGCTAATTAAGCGATGCCAATCTGGAGGTCAGGATGAAACAAACGACTACAGTGGAACGAAGATGGGAGGCGCACGTTGTATGTGATAAGTCTATACCGAATACAGATGAGAGCCTGTACTCGTTCAGTACAATTTTGACTTACACCCGTAGTTGGGCAGGCCTTAAAAGAGGATGCTTGAAATATATCAAATATGTCTGTGGGGGTCAAAAAAACTAGAAATGCCATATTTGATATATAATATCCATCAACATATTCTTCAAGTTAAACTGATTTGCGTTAGACCAGAAGAACTAGGAATCCTTTATTTTATTGGCCATGTCTGATGCCTGGCTGACACACACAATCCTAACTGACTTAGTAAATGAGGAGCCGTACAACAATTTTCACAGATTTATTTTGCCTCACAAACACTAAAAGATCCGGTCAAAACATAACTTGATACGCGTGCTGATTGTACTTGAGACCAGAGTGCTGAGCTTGAACATGGGATCTCACCGAATATCTTGTGAACGAAAACAAAATGTGTTGTGTCAAAAAATGCCTCCATTGAGCAATTGCATCAACTAATCCTCAAATTAATTTAGAAAACAATAATTTGTGTTTCAGGTTTGTAATGATATCATTCATAATGATGATGCTGAGGTTATAGTCCATCTAATCTTCTAATTAATATTTAATAAAAATAGAACTGCAAATATTTTATAATATTCCTGACACTTGCCGTCAACAGCCAACCTTCAGAGTCGACTACTTGGGGTCAGTGCATTTTAAGACACATTTTAATGTAAAATGTGTGTTTATAGAAATTATAAAACCCTATTACACTCTTAATTAACCTCTATACAACTAACCTTTCTCTCCCCACCACACACCCACTCATACCCACCAGGGTAAAAACTATTTTCTGTCATAGAGAACAAGCGAGAGCGAGAGAGAATAAAAACGCAGGCTAATTAAACCCAGCTCCTCTGAGCGCTTCACATCAGGAGAGAAACCATTTCACAACGATCCCCCGAAGGCGAACACCAGGAAGTGTTGTAGACGACTGCAAGTGGAAAATTGTGTGCGTTGGGTAACATGATGGATACGGTTTAGCAAAACCCAGCTATTTACTAGAAGGTCTCTCCACATTGCCAGCATCTCGTCACTCGATGTTTATTTTGTACAAAACAAACAGAATGTTTTCAACTGTCTTAGATTGGAGCAGAGAGCAACAGTGGTGGTGGTGCGTATCAATGCGTATGAATTTGGTTGCGTATAACATGTTTAGCGTACCAAACGTATAGATTTAATAGCATCCATTAATTAAAGCTAGTCCAACCGTCATCACCCACTATGCTACGTGGGTATTCTAAATAAAACGGTGTTCATTAGCTGGTGAGTGTACTTTAGACTTGCGGTTGCGTAGTGATGGCAGAGCTAATGGAGCAGGATGTGATGGTGTAACAGACATACAGACCCTGCGTCGGGACTCCTCGATGGCTGAGAGGAGGGCGTTGTCCCTCTCGTTCTTCAGGAAGCCCTGAGGAAAGACAAACGACATGAGGAAAGAAAGGAGAGAGAGGGAGACAATGAGATAAAGAGGCGTTTAGACTCCGTAAAACAATGACCAAGACATTTGGACAGGCAACGCTTCGCCATATCGCCACCTCGAACCCCCGTCGGGATTAACAAGAGCCCTCCCGTTAAGCCCCCTCGCACACACACGTCTGCGGGCGTGTGTCTTGTGTTTGCGCTTAACACTTCATATGTTTCATAATTCCTTGTATACATTAGACTATCATTCCAGCTCAGAGGGGGTGGCAAGAAGAGCTTTCAGATGGGCGCCGTCTCAAGATGGCCACGCCTGCATTTCTGTCGTCCTCCGTTCTCCCATGCTAGCCGTGTAATTATGTCCCACCTACTACAGTAAAAGCATTAGCTGCTTATCCTACACACCAGATCAGTGCTTTTGACTGCATAAGTGGGAGATATGATTTTATTTTCTCCTGGCGAGGGAGAGGGTTTAACTGCACTGTTCAGAGGGAAGGGCGGTGGAAGGGGATTGGGGGGGGGGGGGGGGGGGGGGGGGGGCACTAGGGCGGCCATCTTGAGAAAACAGCAAAATGGTGGTTATGTGTTGTGAACATTGTCTCTGTCCTGCATGGCTGCACGGCTGTCATGCTTAGGTGTTTCTGGATAATCCCATAAGGATGTATGTTTTTTGTTTTTGCAAGATACCCAATATATATTTTGTATTTACAATTAAAAGAATAGAACATTTCCTGGATAGATGGATACTGCCAAGACAGTGCATTCAGTCAAATCATGAAAGGACACATAAAATGGATTTACGTCGGGCTGTTCTTACATTTTTTTAAAATGATTATTATATTGAATATGGATATGTGTTATCGAGTCATGTTTCATCTAATTTAAATGACATTTTCAGGATTTGAGCATGAAATAGGTAGATAGGTTTCTGATAGGCTGCCGGAAGTACATATTATACTGGAGAATGCTTGGTACACAGTACAGGAAACACTGCTGGGGATAAACCATTATCCATCTCAGATAACAAATTGGCTATTAAAAATGTTTTGTCTGTCTCTCTGCTGTGTTCTGCACACAGAATCCACATAGAGAGAAGCGGCTTACGTCAGGCCGATATGATCTCTTCCTCCTGGTGGTTATCCCTTTTTGAGCCGCCCCTCCCCTTACTTGCATCCCTGTTGTTCCATCCTAGTTTTATGGATTGAGTCTACAGCATGTTCCCCTACTGCCTGGTTCACTGCTCCCCCACCCCCCACCCCCCGCCCCCACCCCACCCCCCATCTGTCCATTAGCTGTCATTCAGTGACACCTGCCTGCTTCCCCCTGCATGGTGCGTAGTGGTCAGAGGTGTAAGGCCTGGCTCACCCTGACAGCGCAGCCATCATGGTACATAGCAGGACAGAGGGTGTTCCCGTGCCAGTGAAGTGCTGAGAAAATGTCGGCCGCTTCCGACAAAACACCATGCTGGCACCATGATCTAGTTTTACATTTGACTTACTATTTTTAAATAGCTACATGTTAATTTGTTTGTCAAACAGCCAGCTTTAAAATATCTCACTAATAATGTGTCATTGATTGATAGATCAATTCAAATAGGGCTTTGATTTCATCCCCCCCCCCCCCCCCCCCAGTAATGCTTTAGCATCGTCACTTTTTAGAGCGGCCATGGGCTAAGCGAGACCTGAGCTTGTCTGTATGCCCAGCATCGCCATTTCCTTTCCTGGCCACTCGTTAGGCTGTGCTGCTGTTCAATTCACAACTGGGCAATTACATACATTTCCCCAGTCAAGCACACCCAAATGTGGCTTGGTGAGAGAGTGAGTGAGAGAGAGAGAGCGAAAGATACAAGTCACTCCTTCTTTCCACCATTTTGCAGACCTAACATCTCTATGCTGTAGTGATGTCAAATGTTATTCATTCAGTTTGCTTTCCATTTTCAGCGTCATATTTGTTTCATTGTGCACACTATGCCTTGTTAATGACAATGAAAACACACAAATCATTTAACAATTTCCTCCTAACTGTCACTCTGCCTTCCGTCCACCCCCCCCTGGCTCTTAGAGGCTGACAATAGCTCTATATTTAACTGCCCTGACCAAAGGGGACCGGAGGTCAATTTTCACCAGAGAGCTGCACCAGAAAATGGGTATATAAATAAGAGTAAAAAGCCAAGTGGTTTAACACGATATGGGCTTATAAAAGGCACAGACGCTACTCTAAACTACACTGCACTTTTGGGTTTGGGTTTAGGTATGGCCAGGCACCTAAACTCATGACAAGAATTCAAAAGCACACGGTTATAATACAAAAAACATTTAAACATTTGACCAGTCAGACAAGGCTTCAAACCCTTACTCCAGTATTGTGTACTTTACTAAAAAGAAATCCTTGCTACAGCCAAAACCTGCTGGGCAAGAGCCCAGAAGCTTCTGCGGATTTAGCAAACATGGCAGCAGAAAAAACAATAATAAAAAATAAATAAATAAACCGGAAAAATAAAAGAGAATAAAAAAAGAAACATGAAAATGAAGACAATTCATGTCAACAGTGACGGGGGAGAAATCAAGGATATGTGCAGTCAATGAAACAATCGAGGAAACAAGGATCTTTAATGTCTAAATCCCTTGAAAAGACAGAAGGCACACTACCTTCAATTGAGAGAAAAAAATCAATCTTGCCATATCGCTAAATATCATTTCTCGACTTTGTGAGGTGACAAATGATGATATCATTACTTTGGGTGATAACGTTGCTCCACGTACATTCGTTTCACATGTATGGGACACGCTGGGCACACAATAATGCGTGACGTACCCGCACACGGCCATATTTATATCACTTATGTCTTGTGCAGCTCCCACTTTTTCACTCTAGAGTTACGAGTCGCACCGTCTACACAGGGAACACAAAAATCTATAGGGCCTCATCATAAAATAAATCTATATAGTGCCTTATAATAAAATACATCTATATAAAGTGCGACTATCCTAAAAAAATCTCTATGTAAGGCCTCATCATTAGATAAATCTATATTTATAGTGCCTCATAAAATAAAGCAACATATATCCTCATCATAAAATAAATCTATAGTCTTATAAAAATCTATCTATATATAGTGCCTTATCATGAGGCAACTCTATATATTGTGGCTCATTATAAAACTAAATCTATACGTTGTGCCTCATCATAAAATAAATCTATATAATCGTGCCTCATCATAAAATAAATCTATATATAGCGCCTTACCACAAAGTATGGCCCTTTATTTTGCAGACTAATGATACATAATTGAATTTCAGGAGTAAAAATAGTTAATAAAGATACATTGATAAAAAAAGTAATTTACAGCAATTACCATTTTTGCGGAGGAAAAGCGTGAACAAAAACACTGTCATCTGTCAGTATTATATGATGAATATAATATGTATTCATTTATTAATTAATCATACTTACCCAATATGTATAATATTAGGATAAGGATGCAGATATGATGGTGATCTGTCCTCATATGCCATGACACAATGAACCAGTCAGCACTAGTGTGTGTGTGTGTGTGTGTGTGTGTGTGTGTGTGTGTGTCTGTGTGCAAGAGAGAACCCCACCCTTAACTCCTCCACTTCCTGTAGGCATGCACATAAAATAATCATGATCATCATTCATCAACTACTACTGTCAACAGACAAAAGACTATAATATTGCCTTCATTAAGTAAGAATTACTTCCATCCTTCCCTTTATGACAGAAACAATATATAAACTAAGAACCAACATAAAATATCTATCCATATATGTAGGTGATACTCACACATGATGAAACCCATGCCTTACAGGCAGAGATGAAAATACAAGAAAAGAGGATTTAGCAAAAATGTTTTTAAAAAAAAAGTCAAAGAAGTGGACTCCAGTATGCAGGCCTTTGACAGCCCTGGAGACCTGCATTGCACGTGATTTTCCTCTGGCACTCTGGCTGTGGCAGGACCAGAGCAGGGACCGCCATTCTGGGGCGTGTTCCCTATGCTCCACAGAGCCAGCATGGCCGTCCAGTCGCAGTCTTTTCTCATTCTTCAAAAAAACAGAAGCAGGAAAAGCAGGCCATTGACTTTTCGTCTGAGCACGAGTCTGGAGTACAAGTGCCACATCAAGACTCAGTGGAGGTGGTTTTTATTGTCGGAGGGCTGTACCAACTCTCTGCTTGGAGACGGGGGGAGCCGTGAGAATGATACTATGGATTTGTATAGATTTGCAGATCGTACCATGAGCCGGCACCCACCCTCCCTTCCTCCCTCCCTCCCATCTGCTTTCTCTACATCTCTTCCTCCCTCCTTCCTCATTTCTTCCCAACACTTCTGACAGCCCTCTGTCCCTCTCACAGTCTCATTCTCAGTCTCTCATTTGCTCACTCATTTTTTATCCGTCTATGTTTTCTTTCTTTATTACCTCCCTCTCGTCTCTCTCCATCCTTTTCTTCTCTCCCTCCATCCTTCTCTCCCCCTCTCCCTCCATCCTTCTCTCTTCACGTCCTTCTCTTCCCTCCCTCCATCCTTCTCTTCCCTCCCTCCATCCTTCTCTTCCCTCCCTCCATCCTTCTCTTCCCTCCCTCCATCCTTCTCTTCTCTCCCTCCATCCTTTTCTCCCTCCATCCTTCTCTTCTTTCCCTCCATCCTTCACTCCCCCTCTCCCTCCATCCTTCTCTCCTCTCTCTCCATCCTTCTCTTCTCTCCATCCTTCTCTTCTCTCCCTCCATCCTTCTCTTCTCTCCCTATATCCTTCTCTTCTCTCCCTCCCTTAGCGCAATGCAATTACAGTAATGGACCTACCTCCCATCCACCATCACCACCCACTCCCCCGTTGATAGCTTCCGACATCCTGTCTTAAAAGGGGGCTAATCATGCTCTTAGGGGTCATGTTTAGTTAATGAAGGGGTGGGGGGTATGGGTGGGGGGGGTTGAAAATGCACATGCATACAGAACCGTCATGTGTTTAGGCTGCCTATCACAGATCACACATGTACTAGCTTGTTAATGCACAAGACGGAAGTGGCGGGCATCATACATGATTCATTCTCATACACAGACACACACCTGTCCCTTAACAGACACATAAGGGAGCTACATTCTAGACACAATCATTTGATTGTGGCTCCATGCACAAACATTTTCTTTCTATCACACGCACACACACACCGTACAGAGTCTACACACACTCACACACGTGCACACACACACACACACACACACACACACACACACACACACACACACACACACACACACACACACAGCAGTGTCAATAGTGAGTCTATCTTAGCAGATGCTCTGTGCTTATCGAACTGTGTCCACTTAACGCATAACATCACTGGAGACTGGGAAGGGTGCAATAGACAGGAAGAGAGGCAGATGGAAAGGCAGAATAAGAAAGGACTGAAAGCCAAAGACAGAGGGATATAAAGAGAGCAAGAGTGAGAGATAAAGAGAGCGAGAGGGAAAGTGGCCAGAGTGAAATGAGCAGAAAGCTGGAGATGAAACGCGGAAAGAACACTGGCAGAAAAAAGGAGCATTAAGGTTTGCTTTGCGGATGGTCGCCATTTTCTTTCTTTTCTTATGCCGGCACCACTATTCTCCGCCCCTCCACATTTTTTGCCATCTTTATACCATCCAGCTTAATGCCTTTCAGTATCCATTTCTCTCTACCCATCTGTCCACCTCTTGAACTAACTGCCATGTCTCTGGCATTGGTCTGTCTGTCTCTGGCATACAGCCCATTCAATGACACACAGATAGAGAAAGTACACACCCACAACTCTCATCGGCCACGTGAACACACAACCTCTGTAGTTACGTAGCAAACACATTCGTTTCTTTGAGGTCATAACCACTAATCTGGTAAGCAAGGATGTCTTTGGCAATGGATATCTATGAACAACACTTGGATTATGTTACACTAGCTGTTTAAAGACATGTCATCATTGTCATCATTGTCATCATTGTCATCATCATCATCATCATCATACGCACATTACAAAAAACAGTTAATTTCCATTTGAAGCTGTAGTGTGTCCCAAACAGCCAAGGAAATTATTGGGCAAGACATGTTGTTAACTACCATTGCGCTACACACATAATTCAATAAGGTTTCAATTGACATGGCCATATTTGGATACATTCTTTATTTAAATACATGCTAATCTAAAAGATACCCATTCAATTGATGTCTACAACAGCTTATATGTATTCTAGGGGCCGACAAAAAACATCAAAAAGTTTGTCCAACCGACCAACCAGCAGCTATAAATTCCAACACATGGAGAGCCACACTGAGCTGAACAATTATCTTTTCCAATCAAAAAGTCCCAGAAACCATGGGTAGCAATGTGTTATGTCCTATCTGTTACGCAGCACTCCTACTGGTGTGTGACCCACTTAAGAATGCTTATCACAGGGTAAAATCCTGGAAAACAAGGACACCGGGCCCTCTGTCTCGAGTGAACTTCACCGTCTCCAGAGTCAGGACAATTTAAGATGGAATTAAGTAACAACGCAACAGAACTTGAGAGAAGTGGGTCTGAGGTTTGCAACAGCTTACTTCTCCTTGGGCTAGCCGGGCTGGCAAGCCGTTAGACTGGTGGTGTTAGAGGAGCTAGACCCACACACATCATGTGCAACATTTTCAGGACAGGTAGAACTATGACAACAGTAGCAATAGCTGATTCAGTTGTGTACCCATACTAGAGAGATCCATGGTGGAATTTTCCTTTAAAAAGATGAAAATGGAGCTGATGAAGGAATTAGGCACAAACACTTAGATGCCTACGCTCTAGTCAAACTGGTAACCTAAATACACCATGCCCCTGGCAGCTGCGCTCCAGAAACCGACCTGCTTTTCTCAAGCAGTACCCAAGCCTCTTTCTGGTTCTATCTAGGTTATATGTTGCACCATGCCAGTTCAGCCCTATAGGATAGACAGAGGAGCACACACTCCCCTGGTGGATGTAGCTCATACAAGAACAAACACGATTTTTCCTTGTGTAGCCATTATCAACAGCTATTTTTTCCTTTGTACATTAAAATATAAATATACAATTGAAACTGCAAGCAGTCTCGAAAGGTATTCGCAGCCCACACAGAGCTGACCCCAGCGACGTCCCTTTTCCAGTGATTGGCGGGGGCACGTCACTCGGGGTGATGAGAAAAGACTCGCAAGGCTATGCATTGACACCATTGACACTTGGCACACTTGTGAAGGGGGATATCCTCTATGTGCATACCAAGTTTCAACGGTGTGGCAGTTTGTGAAGTGGACTTGTGATTAACTGAAGCTATTTGCTCATTTAAATATTAATTAAATATTGATTTTGAATTTTGATTTTTTTTTCCATTCCATGCATAACTTTTAAACAGACAAATCCATAGAGCATCTGTAACAAATTTGGTGTAATTTGGACCAGTGGTTATTTAGAAGGAGATTTTTCAAAATGTTCACTGTACAGAAAAATCTATCCTGACACATCTTATGGCTTCAGGAATCAATGTTCAGTAAAATAAGTCCAATATACGAATACCTAATAATATAAAAGTATATATAAAATATATATATTAAAGAAAAATGTAAGTCCTTTAAATACTGAATATCATTTTCGAAAAAGATATCTACTCCTCATTGGCCACATGCAGAGTAACGCTGATGACTCGCCTTTACAAATCATTCTCGATTATTACGGTTGAATATGCTGGATTCTCCATCCTCTCTCCTAAATTAACAGCGATTTCTTTTAAAGTGAAATATGGGGTTAGTCACCAGAGAGAGGTACAGAGCAGAGACACGGAGAAGACTGGACTGACCTAAGATCAAATCACACAAATGGTCTCAAAACCACACAGCTACTCCACAAAAGAGGAGCATTTAAATTGGGTTTTCAGACAAATTCCAACAATTTCATATAAACCAATAAAAACAGAGGAGAGAGGGCGCGTTCTCTTTAATGGCTGAGAGGATTGGTTGCACCGCCATGCTGCCAGAGCCTAAGTGCTCTTCCAGTCAGTCACTCAGTCAATTTATCCCACCCAGCCTGGAACACATCTGTCTGACTAATACCAACACAGAGCTCCTAGAACAGAAACCAGAGCCAGCAAGACCCCACCGACTGAGCAAGAGAGAAAGGAAGAAGAGAGAAAGATAATTAAAACACTGTGCCAACGGATGGAGAAAAGGGAGGAACAGAATTGGGGGAAGCAAAAGAGTCAATCAAAGGTAATAATAGAGGCAATAACAGAATAAAAATGCAAAGGCACAGACGAAAAAGACAAAAAAAGACAGCAAGATGAAAAACCGATACCATACTGAGGGGAAGAGCAAGGCAAGTAGATGACTGTGTTGACTGTGTACAGAGTCATTATTCGGGGACGCGACCCAGGGAAAGCGAATGATGGAGACAGAGCAGAATGAATACACACAGAGTGAGAGAGAGGGGGGAGAGAGAGAGGGGGGGGGGGGCGAATAGAAAGATAATGAGAAGGAGGAACAACAGAGAGAAAACCACCATGGGCCAATGAAGGGAGAAATGTGATGCGAGCTTAGATAGCACCAATGACCTGAAAAACAGTGAACCGCCCGGTTGCCTTGAGTGAGGCACTCAGTAACAGCAGGTCTCCCCGTTACCCAGGACCACAATGCCAGAGCCTGTAAGCTTAGCTGCAAATCCATTTCCTAACTGGACATATTGATTCAATTAAGTATGTATGTGAGAGACAAAGAGAGTGATGGAGAGATGCAAACTGTACTGCTGTGTCATGCCACCGTGGTAAACAATTCTACATAATAAATAACCTTATCTGTAATGACAATACATATCTGCAAGATATTGAACAAATGTAACTAACTGTAAGGAAAGGCAAGGTAAGTACACTTATATATAGCAGCCTTCAAACACAAGGCCATTCACAGGGCTTTACAAAGGCAAAAGACAGAAACAGCCAACGTTTAATACATCCTAGAGAATGAGATTGAACATGAAACAAACTATTGGCATATAGTGGCATAGTCAACTATCAGCTGGGGAATCCATCTTGCCTGTCTATCACATTCGCTCACACAGCATTCACATCATCTCATACATACTCATCTCGTTTTGTTTTTTGTTTTTTCAAAATCTTGCTCTTTTCTTCTCTTTCTCTTGACAACTTTTAAATCTTACCTACGGCAGCTTTAAAATAATTCTGATGCAGCAACTATTATTTTACAGCACTAAACAGGCACACAATAAGATGATGGTCTTCTGGGTCAGACCATTACCGCACTGCCTTAGCCCATACAACCCATCAAGCTTCTAATACCAGTCACTATACCAACCCATTCATCCCCTGATTTGTCCACTCGAACAGGGTCATTCTTTACTACTGGCACCACAGAAAACCCTATGAATAATGATAAGCTCTCTTGTCTCACCTGTATGTCAGTGTCTTTGACCGGCTCCAGGGGCTCAAAGCTAGTGGCAGCACTCAGACTCTCCAATCTGGGAGAGATGTGGAAGATGTCTAGTCCTCTGGAGCCCAGGAGGATGGACCTGAAGAAAATAAAAGATACAAGAGACTCAATTGGGAGTTCTTTTTTTTCCATTCTCATGGAAACGGCAAAGCAGAACCCAAAAGTTGGTGATGCTGCATTTATTAATTAAGCCCCTAAACTGTGGAATAGGTTACTTCAGGAATTCAGAGGAGCAAGCTCAGTGAACATCTTTAAGCGCCAGTTAAAAACCTCTCTTCAATTTAGCTTTTAATTATCATTTTATAACACATATGAATAGCTTTTAATTAGCATTTTATCTATGCTGCTTTCTCTGCTGATTTTATTGTATTGATCAATTGTGTTTGAATTTTCATTTTTAAACTCCTTTTTCTTTCTTTTGCACTCTATTGTACAGCACTTTGCTGATGTTTGAGTTGGTTTCGTTTTTAATATGTTTCTTTCTTTTGCTCTGTATTGTACAGCACTTTGAGCTACATTCTTACGTATGAAAGGTTCTACATAAATAAAACATAGTATTATTATTATTAATATTAGGCCTATTTATTAGACACTATACTATTCATGTTTAACATATTATAGCATTATACTAGATTTACATTTTCTTTTTACATGTTTTCATACAAAAAAAGACAGCAGGCATTACCACATGGCGAGGAAGACAAGAGAAATAACATACTAAAAGAAAAATAATGAAGTCGACAAAAGGAGCTTGGAAACATAATTATGTTGTTACTGTATTTTAGAATACACTACTATGCATGTTGAATTTGTCCTATTTGGTTTGTTATTGGCTTAAAAGCATTTACTGTACTTTAGTCTTGTTGCTGACAGTTGCTTTGCTTTGACCAAATGCCTTGCATATTATTCACTGGGGCTGACGCTCCACACCAGATGGGGGAGCTTGTTAGTCACAACAGAATGAGACAGCAGAAATGGAAACAGCAAGGCTTAACAGTGACAGAGAACATATTGGCTACAACTGCGGTGAGGGAAATAACAGCAAACCTTTATTTTACACTGTTTTAATCAACAGTGTATATTTGGACATTTTGTTCGTGCCAATGACGAGTTCTGCTAGCCAGAAAGTACACAAAAACTGTTTTGAATTTCCGACGTTCATGCCAATTGTAAAGATGATATTGAATCTCTTCGTTCATTCGACAAAAACATATTAGAAATTGATTATAAACAATCAATCGAAAAACAATGGCTTTGATTTGGGTCCACTGGAAATCTCCTTCGCTCACCGAGGACTACGGCACTACAACTGCCCACAGCAAAACCTGTCTGTATCATGGGGGGGGGGGGGGGGGGGGGGGGGTGCTGCTTACGCTTTGACATCCGCAGCATCCTGGGAGGTGCGGGTCAGGGTGCGGGACCGCAGCCTCTCCCCGGCCTGCTGGATCTCCTGCAGGTTCCTCTCCACGTGAGGCAGCTCAGACACCGCCTCCGTCTCGGCGGCCAACTGCTCTGCCTGCTGGAGCAGCTCTCCAAAGCCCTCGGCGTCCATAGCGCTAGAGAGGAGAGGAGGAGGATGAGAGGAGGAAGATGAGGAGGAGTAGGAGGATGAGGAGGATGAGGATGAGAAGGAGGAGGATGAGAAGGAGGTAGATGAGGAGGAGCAGGAGGATGATGAGGATGAGAAGGAGGAGGATGAGAGGAGGAAGATGAGGAGGAGTAGGAGGATGAGGATGAGAAAGAGGAGGATGAGAGGAGGAAGATGAGGAGGAGTAGGAGGATGAGGAGGAGAAAGAGGAGGATGAGAGGAGGAAGATGAGGAGGAGTAGGAGGATGAGGATGAGGAGGATGAGAAGGAGGAGGAGACGGTGAGGGAGACACAAAGGCGAAAGAGAAACACTCCCAAGCATTACCTCTGCACCAAAGGTCTCCATTACACGAACGATGAAGTGCAATACAAGAGTTTATTTACTTCATAAATAATATTGCCTTAACGTGCTATAGCTGGCGTTATACATTAAATGTGCTTTACGGTAACAAGTGGTATTGTGTTGAACCACATAGATCAATATTAAAGTATCGCTAAGACGTTTCGGGACATTTAATGATTGCATTTCGTGTTATGACAGAACTGACCAGAGCGCACATGTGATACTGTGGTGGCGCATATGACATCTGGACGGCTACACAACACATGACACATTTTTGCCAATAACGCAAATTTAGACAGAAAGCAAACCGTAACGTTAAACAAAAAAACTAGGAGAAAAAAAAAAAATAGGTCGCTAATCATTTATAAACAGTAGCACTTCTAGCCTAGCTTCGTTAGCATGCAATGTTAGCTAAGCACGACCTGTGGTCCATTGGGTCCGTTTAGCTAGTTTGTAAAGTGCTAACGTTAACTCGCATGCTTGCTGGGGACAGAGAGTGATGTGATGTTAATGCTGCGTCTCCACCGTAACCCGCAGACAATTAAGACAACTAACCTGCTATCTAGACGGGATTATTACACTATATTCCCGTACTCCTCAGATGATAGCCTCAAAGTAGATATTATTATGGTGAATCTTGTATGGGCGCTCGGACACAGCCCGGCATTTCTGAGGTCGCCGCTGATTGGACGAGGCTTCTTCTTCGTCTTTAATGCGTTTCGTGGAGACGCCCACAGGGCGGCATTACTGCCACCTGCTGGACATTTACACTTCTCCGTTTCTTTCCTATGCAGCAGGGGGGGGTCATCACATAAAAGTCCACCTTGTGGTCTCACAACACCCATGCACCCCCACCTTTACACACTCACTGTCACACATTCAATGACGTACAAAGAGACTTTCTCTCTATCCCTTATTCTCTCTCTCTCTCTCTCTCTCTCTCTCTCTCTCTCTCACACACACACACACATGATCAAACCAGTCTTTCCCATTATAACTTGTATGCAGGATATTAAAATGTCATGACTTTGTGTGCACTGATCCTATTTCTTTATAATTAATGTATTAGACCAGAAAATTGTCTGATTCAAATTCATCTCGTCACAAAAATCCAGTGGTTGTGACCACCCTCGCTGGTTTGCAAGGAAACAATAAGAGGCACATAAAAAAATACACATTGCAAGTTAGCTCCCAGATAAAATACAACTGAAAGTCACACTTCAATATAGGCCATGATCAGTTTAATATTTTACAGTTTTATAAATTCCACATAATTACAGGGTAATAGTTTTCAAAAAATGCATTGTAACATTTGCATCTGGTCTGCGGCCCGCTAATTGATGACCCCTGCTATACAGTATGCATGTCTGTCATACATTCTTAAGTATTTTAAGCTCATTGTCCTTAATTATATGATATATTATCTGTCTGCAAAATACTTCCCGGATACACAATACATTTAAATGTCATTAAGCAGACACGGTTTATCCAACAATAATGTTGAGGCAGAGAACTAGCCTTATATTCATCCTGCATTTCTATTTAGCTTCACTTCATAATTCCTGAACCTTTTTTAAAAAGTGGGCATTCAGGGGCAAAAAAGGCATACAATACATTGGGCACATAGAAAATCTTGTGTGGGTGGAAGGAAGAAAGAGACCAAATCCTAGAGGCCAATGTTCAACTATCAGTCATGGTTGACTTTTCCATGACCCCAAGTGTTGGTGTTGGAATGGGCCGCCACAAGCTGCAGACTTCAATATTATTGAAATTCTGCAAGAGATCTCGAACACTGCCGTGCATGTAAGGAGGCTGTTTTTGCAAGCCGTTATAGTTGCCTGAGAAGATACAAAGTATTAGCCGACAGGGCCTTTCGTTTTAACTATAAAAAATGTTTTATACAAAAATAATCATGCTTTAAAATGTTGGATAATAATCATGCTCTAATTGTAAAAAGCACTTCTTACCAGCCCACATTTTTGCACCCCAATGTACATGAACAGATACAATAAAATAAAATAGCCTCAACATGATTTCGACGGTAAAATGCTTTTTGTACAATTTTATTTTCAGCACATTTCCACTAACATCGAACTCAACATTTGTATAAAAAACTAAATATAAACTCGTACATACAAACAGTAATTGCTGCCACATGTCAATCATTCATCTGTCACTTCCAGCTTCTTTAGTGGCACTGAAGGGTCCATGTGTCCATGACCATGTCATCATCTAACACGGCAATAGTCCCAATGTGTTCGACATGTTTGAATATTAGCACTACTTGAACTGGTTGTCAATAAGTGTGCCCTTCATCTTTGCCTTCTTTGCCTCCAGTTCGGCAAGCTCTTGCAGTCGTTTCTTGCTCATCCCCTTCCTCTCCAACTGCTTCTCGATCACTTTGGCATTTTGGGCGTAGGAGTCCGCCACCTCCCTCGCCTCGATCTCCTCTTCCTCCTCGTCAATGGTGGACACCGTGACCGAGCTGAACTTGCCCATGTCTTTGGTCCGCTTGGTCATCATGACGCGGACCTTCTTAGGCGCCTCCGGTGGCTTCTGGCTGTAGACATTCGTGTTCCCAAATCCCTGTCCGAACTTGACCACCGCCTCGTCCACGATGAAGGTGACGGGCGTGTTCTTCATCTGGTGCTGGTAGAAGAGCACCAGGCCGCACTTGCCGCACTTCTTGCGATACTGACGCTCCACGCCGTCCGCCCTCTTGATGTACACGTTGTCGTCGTCCTCCACGTTGCAGAACTTGTGGGCATGTTTGGCCGCGTCGATGACCCGCGCCTTGTCCTTGGGCCGCATGGGGAGCTTCTCCAGCTGGCAGTCCAGCACCAGCACCATCTGGCCGCACAGACAGTAGTAGACGTGGAGAGGTTTCTCCCCGTCGTCGTATTCCTCCCGGTCTCTGGTGTCCGAGCACACCACGCTCCTCGACACGACTTTAGGCATGTTTTACTTTTTAAAGTCCAAAAATGTCGTAATAACCACGAACTTTGTTTCAATTCAAAACACAATACAGGGTTCGTTTCGTCAACACCGACGGCGACAAGTACGGAAAGGTGCTTCCTGTGTGCATCGTTTTTGGTTCACCGGGTAGAAACGTCGAACGCGTTTTAAGGCCTGCCTGGGGAAATGGATATTGACGTTGTGTCTGCGACGTACGTGGAGTCTTGTACATGTAGATATTTTATTAAATATTTAAATTAAATATTTTATATTCCAATTATTTTATATTTAAATTATTTTAAATATTACACATATTTAATTATTTGTGAAGATAACGGCAAATAGGTAGGAAACCCAAGCTCAACGAAATGACATAGCCTATATAGTCTAAACTGGCTGTATAAAACAAAACAAATAAATCAAATAAAACTCAATATAGCCTACTTAACGATATTCCCCATCCAATTATGGATTTGATCATTGGACCTGTTGGGATGGTGCCAAGTGAATCGGTTTTACTGCCAACTTTCCTGTCAAGGAATAAGTAAGGTCTAAATTACCTGGGCCTTCAGTTTGAATAGGCCTTTTAATATAATGTAATCACTAGGCGCACAATGTCATCCAAATAAAAAATGAACAGATAGAGAAAAGCTGTTTATTTTCACATTGAGACGTACAAACGACTCTACACAATTTCAATATTTGTATAAAAATATGCAACACTGGTCCCTTCTTCCAAGGCTACATAAAGTAGAGTTGCAGACAGCCATGGTCCTCACTTGCAACAAGTTGCGTCGCAGGTCTTGCCTTTGCACACGCACCCAGAGGCGCACTTGCTGCATCCTGGAGGACAGCACTCACAGCAACCTGCAGGGACGGGAGAGACCAGTCCGTTAGATATTAGCAGACCACAAGGTCATGCTGACCCATCTGTAATGGCATCATTATTTCACCACAAAGGGCTGTGTGGTTACACCACCCGCAATAAATATCAAGACACTCAGAATTAAACACTTTGATATAGACATTATGAGTCAAAGGGGGATTATCTTACTTTTCTTGCATGTGGTGCAGGAGCATTTTGCACAGGTGCATGATGTAGCGCAGTTGCAGGTTCCAGCTACAAACACAGACAATATTACAATGGGTGTTGCATAACGGCCACTGCCTCCATCACATCACACAAACAATTTAAAACAACAAAAAATCTGTGTAACTCACTCTTGGCGCAGTCGCAAGGGTCCATGTTTTCAGGGGGTGGTCAGTCGGTCTCTGCGTAGCTAGAATGAGTTGTCGTCTCGTTGTGTTGAACGGTGTGACGGCATGCAGCGGAGTGTCACCTTTATAGTGTCCACATAGAAACAAACCCGGGTGCAAAACACACTCCTGCTGCGTGTTATGCGCACGGAGTTGTCGAATAAAAGATTGCACGTGGTCCTCTCTATAAACCACAGAAAAACAACTCTAAACGCAATACAGTCTACTTTTGTACGTTTACCTTTATTTATGTAGGCTATGTATAGGCCTACATATCTTTGTTATATATAAAGACATATATATATATATATCTTTATATATTTTGTATTTGTTTTACTTTGATTTTGATTACATGTATTTGGTAGGCCTATAGCCTACACATGTATAGCGTATAACAGTAATGTTACTGTAGCGTTTTACTTTTTTTGTAATGTGAAATACTGTAATAAAAAAAAGCTGAAAAGAAAAGCATGGTCAGCATGGATGCGTCTGGAAAAGGGCTTCCGGTGCTGTGGTGCGCATCATGTTCAGACAGCACTACTACACTGGCTTGACTCTGCACACGGAGCTGTCAGCAGACACATTATTGTGCTTGTGGTTTATCCTTCTTATACTCAACACTGCGTCAGTGTCTGGTTGATCACCTGCCTGTCCTCATGGTTAGCCCCCCCCCCCCCCCCCCCCCCCCCCTGCGCAGAGAGTCATGTTATGTTAAATAATAAAATAATCTCAACAGCAGTTTATCTAGTTTGAAAATGTTTGTTTTTTCAAGTTAAAGATATTGGATATTCAACAGATATTCACGCTCTGAACAGATATTCACGCTCTGAACGAGCAATGTGACGTGGTGAACTAAAGACGTGATCACGGGTATGAGTCCCTTGTGTCTACCTGCCCAGGTGTCTGCCTGCCCAGGTGTCTACCTGCCCAGGTGTCTGCCTGCCCAGGTGTCTACCTGCCCAGGTGTCTTCCTGCCCAGGAGACGGCCTGGCAGCAGCACTCCTCTCTACAGAGCCATCGGTTGGTCAATATTTCTACACAATAGGTAACAATAGCCCAACTAAAGTACAATTAAACCGGACATGTCTCACGTTACAAAGGGTTCAGAATGGATATAACATTAAAATGGCTGTTTAGAAGTGTAACCCGCTAGCTCTATGTAACGGGAATACCTTTAGGATTCAGGGGAGCGAGGGAATAGTATACAGGGACAACAGTAGGCCTACTCAACAACAGATCTCTCTCTCTCTCTCTCTCTCTCTCTCTCTCTCTCTCTCTCTCTCTCTCTCTCTCTCTCTCTCTCTCTCTCTCTCTCTCTCTCTCTCTCTCTCTCTCTCTCTCTCTCTCTCTCTCTCTCTCTCTCTCTCTCTCTCTCTCTCTCTCTCTCTCTCTCTCTCTCTCTCTCTCTCTCTCTCTCTCTCCATCTGCTTGTCCTGTAGGTCTGTTGGATATACATGAAAAAAATGTGTACATCGGTTGCACATATTAAAATCATTTTCACTTTTAACTATTTAATTTAGAAAAATAGACATAATTATTTTTGGTCATGCAAACATGACTTTTATATTATTTAATTATTATTTTATTTTATGTTAAACATACTCAATTACCCCATGTTAAACCAACGTGACTAATATAATTTTGTATATATATTTTACATGCTCAGTATATTAAATTATTACCCGTTTAGGAAACATGATTTTTCTATTTAAATTAGTGTTAAAAGTCATGTTAAATCTACCTAACCTGCTCAAGTAAGTCTGAGACTATTAAATTAAGAATTATCTGCATAATTTTCCACATATTTCTGTGCAGATTTCTTTGATTTAAATAAAGGCTTGTTGTACATCCTAATCTAATCTCTTATCTGCAACATTTATCATAACATTTTCAAAATAAATAAGGAACAAATAACAAACTTTCTATTGTATTTGTATTGTATTTCTTTCAAGTAATACAACATTTTACACTGAAATCCCCAAACACTTTTTTTTTTACTTTGCTCGGTTAAAATTCTAATGTCAGGAGAACATAGTAAACATCCACAACTGCTACAATCTGACAATTGTGCCCAATCAACAATCTTTTTGAAAACACTGTAGACATTTTTACACTGAAATGCCAAAACATCATGTTAGGTTGCATCATGTTTTTTTTTTTACTTTGCTTTTTTTTGTACTTTGCTCGGTTAAAATTCTAATGAAATGAAAATAAAATAGCACAGCCAGTGTTATGCATGTGTAACCTAGAGTTGACAACTCTGGAGAATGCTTGTCCTGCTGTACAAATTGCATGTCCAAACTATTGGCATTTGAAGGTGGTGTCAGCGATTAAGGGCAATGCTTGTTGTCAAAAATCAGTGAATATCTCCTCATGTTCCACTACCTGCCAGTACGGTTTGTGTGCTGATAAAAAAAAAAAAAAAAAAAAATCCATCATTAATACACAGCCTATAGGCTCTGTAAATGTGATACGGTAGGTCCTTGGTTTACAGAGCCTATGAGTACTAACAAAGGATTTATAGCACATATACAGTACGGACAAGGTAGTGGATCATGAGGAGATATTCACTGATTTTGACAACAAGCATTGCCCTTAATCACTGACTCCACCTTCAAATGCCAATAGTTTGGACATGCAATTTGTACGCAGTACAGCAGGACCCAGTCAGGAGAACACAGTAAACATCCACAACTGCTACAATCTGACAATTGTACCAAATTAACAATCTCTTTGAAAACACTGCAGACATTATTAACACTAAAATCCCAAAACATCATGTTAGGTTGCATCGTGTTTTTTTTTTTTACTTTGCTCGGATAAAATTCTAATAAAATAAAATAAAAAAGTACAGCCAGTGTTATGAATGTGTAACACCGCACAACAAACAAACATCAAACATCAGTAGACCATCAGTAGACCTAGACAAACATCAGTACCGCAAATGTAAATTTTCCAAGAATCTAAATGTAATCCAAATACCGCAAAAAGAATACAGGAAAAACTAAAGTTGCATGAGTGCATGTCAAAAGTCAAGTGCATTCACAGAGCAAACATGGTTCATGGCAACAGCTCATTCATAGTCTGTGAGAACCAGGGCTTGAAAACGAAATTATTTTTCAATCGTTCCGTTCCGAACGGAACCGGTATATTTAACGTTTTCGTTCTTGCGTTCCGCCACCAACATATCGTTCCTGAACCGGTTCGGAACGTAAAATAACGTTCGTTCTTAACGTTCCGGCAGTGTTATTGGGCCTCCGCGGTGTGTTACTATTGCGGCCCCCCCCCCCCCGCCGGCCGTAGGTCCGCGGTGTGTTACCATTGCGCACCCCCCGTCGGCCGTTACTATTGCGCGCGGCGCGGTGCGGCGCGGCGCCCCCCCCCCCCCCGCGGTGTGTTACTATTGCGCGCCCCCCCCCCCCCGTCGGCCCGCGGTGTGTTTGTGTTACTATTGCGGGCATAGACATATATACATAGTATACATGTATATATGTCTATGATTGCGGGCACCCCCGCCGGCCGTAGGTCCGCGGTGACGCTCGAACGTGAACGTCGTTTTACGGCAGCGGAAGATTTACGACAGCCAGCATACAGACAGTAAACAGACAGTGAGCAACGGACTTCACATGATATTATTCACAACTCGGATTAATTTAATGAAACCCATTGATTCTTTTGACCGGTGGACCCTTACGGACTTAAGGAATATAAACAATGCAGGAACGGACACACACCGTACCTACGGACTTTATGATCGCTTCAAAAGTTGGAAGTCAGACCTTTTCCCCGTCTCTCTTGTTTACTGATAAGTCTGATGAATTATGCGTTGGTGTTCATAGTTTGTGTTAAATGAACTGAATGATTTATCTGTGGAGAGTCTAACTGATCTAACGATGTGCGTTATGTCCATATGGACAGACGTTTAAACGGTTACCGTATCTTTGTGTAGGTGATCTAAACGGCTTAAGTCGTTCAAGAAATAATTTAGATAAAATCCAGATCCGGCCTCAATTGGAGACATGCGTTTATTTGTCAAAACGTGTCGCCACACCCCTGCGTCTATTAGGGACCTTGCTTTTATTGGAAGTTTTACGGTATATAGAGAACGAAAAAAACCGGTTATTAACCGGTTTTGGGGATTTCAGAATAACGTTTCTGTTCCGGAACAGTTGAAGACCATTTGGTTTTCGTTTCCGTTTCCGTTCCTCGTAAAATACCGTTCGTTTTCGGTTTTCGTTTTCGTTCCTTGAACCGGTTCGGAGCCCTGGTGAGAACTTGGGTTCTTAGAGAGCATGATGTTGTCCAGCTCCATTACAACTTGCTGGAGCAATGTCAATGTCATGTCCAGCATAAATGCAATTATTAACAATAAAGAATGGCATTGTTACTAACATTTCACAGTAAAGAACGGGCAAAAAAACCCCATAGGGAAACAAAAATACCTTTGGTAGCAGCTCCATTAGTTTAAGAGAAAACAGCAAATCTGAGGCACATTTTGGGAACACATGAGCGCCAGAGAAACAGTCCAACTTTGAAAACACAGTAGACATGCTGTATACTGCAAAAAAGAACAGCAAAAGAGTTGCATGTCAAAAGTTCAGAATCAAGTCAATGAGCAACAAGATCCAATGCCAAAAGCTCACTCATAGAGTCTGTTTTTGAGAACTTGGGCTTTCTTAGAGAGCGTGGTGCCGTCCAGCTCCATCACAACTTTCTGGAGCACTTCAAACGTGTGCTTTAGTTCAGGAGAGTAGTTGAGGTTCATTACATACATTAGGCCAAACAACATGGCAGCAGCTAATGCAGCGTTGTCCAGTCCTTGCAGTATCTGCAGGCCTTCCAGGACAATCCCCATGTCCTCTGGTCGACTGGTTGCATCATGTTTCACGGCAAATATTCCCACCGTAATGTCCTCAATAGATTCTTGGATGGCGGCTACGTCCTCTGCCTGCACAGTGAAATCACAAATAGATTGGAGTGGGAAAAAACAAAAAATCATATTTAGAATGGAATTATAATGAATGTGTGCTATTTAAAAGATTTGGTAATTTTAAATAATTTAAGACAGTCTGTCTGAGCCTCTTCCTCTATTGAACTTAAATGCAGACTGTACATGTTTCAAATTAAATCCTCTATATAGTGTTGTGCCGATAACACACGAGAGAGATTCATCTTATAGTTTTAACTTGGATAAAGCACTCACCTGTGTCATGGAACTGAAGCAAAAACGAAACTAACCTGACCTTAAGGTGAAGCAACCAATATAAATGTTACTAAACACAACTGAAGTGTGTTGCGTAATTTGCATCAGTACAGTAGCCTAGATCTATTTTGTTTCACTAACTACATATTTTAATGCTCAACAAAATATTTAAAAAATTGGTAAAATAACTTCACTCATAGAAAAGGGAAAAATCCGCACACCAACAAAAAAGCTCCAGAGCAATAGATAATTTATTATCACCCAAAGGGAGTAACGTTTCGGGCTCGCAGACCCTTCCTCAGACTAACACAGGTGAAAGCAGTGAGCCTCTAATATAGTCTAGGTCACATGATCAATCAAGTAATAGGTAGCACGTCTTGAGTGCACCATATTCCAGAAAACATAATAATAATAATACATTCAACAAGAAATAAATATGAAAAAAATATATATAAATGTGCACAAGCATGCTATGGCAAAAACATCATGACACTATCATCAAGTATAAAGCACCATCATACAGTCATGTGATCAGTACCAGAGGCATCTTAGTTCGTTCATATCAGGTGATACAGAAAAATAGAAAAATAGAAAGTTAGAAAAAATCCATCCGATGTCACCAAAGTAACAGGAAACAGAGATCTCGAAGTAATGGTACATATGTTATAAAACCATGAGCTTGGAGAGAAATGTTACCATGTACCACTAACACATCCCATTACAGTCACATATACATATGTAACACTGAAGAATAAAAACCTAGATCTGACACAATACGAGTGTGTGTGTATATTTACAGTCACTGTACCTTATCTGATGTAACTTATCTGATGCCCTTAGGTTTGTGGAGGCGTATGTGGGGCGATACTACCCTCATATGGTTTTTATTCTTCAGTGTTACATATGTATATGTGACTGTAATGGGATGTGTTAGTGGTACATGGTAACATTTCTCTCCAAGCTCATGGTTTTATAACATATGTACCATTACTTCGAGATCTCTGTTTCCTGTTACTTTGGTGACATCGGATGGATTTTTTCTAACTTTCTATTTTTCTATTTTTCTGTATCACCTGATATGAACGAACTAAGATGCCTCTGGTACTGATCACATGACTGTATGATGGTGCTTTATACTTGATGATAGTGTCATGATGTTTTTGCCATAGCATGCTTGTGCACATTTATATATATTTTTTTCATATTTATTTCTTGTTGAATGTATTATTATTATTATGTTTTCTGGAATATGGTGCACTCAAGACGTGCTACCTATTACTTGATTGATCATGTGACCTAGACTATATTAGAGGCTCACTGCTTTCACCTGTGTTAGTCTGAGGAAGGGTCTGCGAGCCCGAAACGTTACTCCCTTTGGGTGATAATAAATTATCTATTGCTCTGGAGCTTTTTTGTTGGTGTGCGGATTTTTCCCTTTTCTATCATTGACCTTTTTTGTCCAGCACCCAGCATCAGTTTTTTGGGATGTGCGTGCTTTGTTTATACTTAAAATAACTTCACTCACCACAAACTCCCTGACAAGATTTGCTGGGTCTTCGTTGAGGTACACACACACAGTCCCTTGAGAACACATTCCCGCCCTGTATCAACATCATCATCCTAGGTCAAGGGGATTAGAAGAGAAAGACATTTGTTTGGAATCCTTTTTCCTCTATCAAATTTCTCTATCAATTCAGTATTTTATTTCCCAAAATATAATTCTTACTTGAGTCATGGGTGCCAAAATTTTCTCAAGACGCTTGCCTATCTGTCCTCCTCGCTTTTCAAATAGCTTTAGAAGTTTGTCAGATAGTACATCTAGCTGTGAGAAAAATCTGGATTGCAGGGGCATGGTGGTAATGCGCTTAAATTCTGCATTTATCTGAAAACAAAAAGACAAAATTATTTGATTACTTCATTTTCTAATGATCTTATATTTAAAATATATAAATCACCCCATGTTCTGTTGCTAAAATAAGATGTTTTTCAGTGTTTCAGTCAAATCATGTACCTCATTTACTTCAAAGAGCGCTGGCCATCTTTCCTGGAAGTCTTGTATCATGGGTGTGTCACGTACCACTTCATATCTCCTAAATGCAAACGTCTTTTCCATTTTCATCCTCACCACATCCCTGTTATTCCTCTTCTTAACATCTAAAAGAAGTTCCACTCTCAGTTTCTCAAGGCTCACATCAGACTCTCCAGTAGGATAAGGGGGGCAATAGTTGACTTCAGACCGCCTTGGTTTTTTAATTCCAAAAGCAGGACTTAGTTTGCCCTCTGTTTTGTCCTTGAGGGAGTTTACCATCACCTCACGGCACCCCAGCTTTCTCAAGACAGTGCGGTAGATTGCCAGTTTATTCTTCAAGCTAGCTTTCCACCCAGCATATCCAGTGAGGGAGCCTCTTTCAGTCAGGCATGGATGCTTTTTGATGAGGGCCTCTCCAACCATGTCAAACTGCTTATCAGTGACATAAACTTTGTACTGGACTATTTCTTGCACCAGTCCTTCTAGAATGTTCGACCTCAGTTTAGGATCTGGAGTAAGCAAGTCACCCTTTTCCCTGTACATGGCATGACCCTGCTCAAGTTTCAGCTCTGCATCATGAAGGAACTGAGGAACACAGAAGATGCTGGGCCAAACTGACCTGGACCCAGATGATGTTGAGGAGAGTATGTCAGTGTCAACACACCCACTAGACAGGGAGGAGGAGTCCTCCTCAAAAACATGAGCTGGAGCTGAGGTGGAAAGGCTATTACTACAAAGCGGAGTTGAGGTATCCATCATGGGGATCACTCTGATGGTCCCTCTATCCTTTACTTCATCCATTGAAGTGAGATTCATAAAATCATTGTCAAATAGTGCATCCATGAATTGAAGTCGGAAGTTTGAGTTAACTCCACATTGTCTTTGTACCTCACTAACAAGTTCATTGACGGAGCTAGGAAGTCCAGTTTGGAAAGTTAACCTTTGGCTGCTGTTGTCAGCCAGGATTACTTTGAGAATGGCCACGGAATTCATCCTTCTAGGTCTTGTTCTGTGTGAAGAAAATGTTCAAAAAAGAAATGTTTTTAAGTTCAACCTGCAAACTAGAGTTGTGGCTAAAAATGACATGCCTGAAAGGGCTATGATGTAATCCACATGTATGCATTATAGCAGTGGTTCCTGAATATCGGCTCCAAATATCGGTTATCTGCCTCCTAATAATCGGTATCGGTCCTGAAAAAACCATATCGGTCTATCTCTAATGCATTACATTCCGTATAGTTTAACATGATTAGGACGATAGGCAAAACCTCCCACAGACAAAAAGGCACACTAAATACAACCAAAATGTGGGGAGACAGAAGGAATGGAAAGCTAACAAACCTTTTAAAATGATGTATCTTTTTAAAGTCACCATGCGGCTTGATCCAACCATATAATCGGCCAATGGATAGTTGTCAGTGAGATCACTGAGTGCCAGAAGTTGTATTTCTCTTGACGGTGACAAGCTTAGTTCAAAGGCTCTGTAGTGTGCACTGTACCACCCACACAGCACTTTCACAATAAGGAACATCTCCTCATTTATAAAACACACCTGAAGGATTTCGGCAAACTCTGGCATTCCACTTGCTGATCCATGGGCAACAATCATACCTTTGCTATAGGCTATGCCACTACTTGATGCATTATTGGCAAGGTGCATTTCAGATGTACTAGGGTATTTTGACTTAACAGCCTGAACAACATCCTCCTGCAGTACATCAACTGGTACTGTGGAGACACTTGATACATCAAGGCTAGATTTCCCATAGGATGGTGAGTTTAAGTGGAAAGCAATCATGAACTGATGTTTTGAAGCCAAAGTCAGAGGTACATTCCTAAAGCAACTTGTATGCTTTACAATCTGCTTGAAGAAACTATGTTTGGATTCAAATCGCATTGTCCATAGTGTGACTAGAGGGCCAAAACACCTTATCATCCAAGGATAGTGCTCGAGATAGTGGTGCTTGGGTAGAAGTCTGACACCAGGGAAGAGCTCTTCATACCTCTGTCTGTGCTCAACTATTTTGCCTTCAAGGTATGATATGGATTCATCTGTATGCACAGGAGCAACAATTAACTCCACAATATCTTTTAATGTCATCAACACTAGCCATGCTGGCTCATTTTCTGGCACTAAAGATCCAATCAAAAATGGCAAAAACCTCAGTAGACTCCAATTTTCATGGGCATTGCCTCCAATAGTTTTTCGACCAATGAGACTCTGTGGCACAACATGTGGTTTATTTGTTTTGTCTGACCATTTATAAGGGAAAGACAATATTGCTTTATTCAGGCCATCTATTGTAAATAACTTCTTTGATACCATAGATCTTAAGCAGTAAGCCAGCTCGACAGGGACAATACCCTCAAAAGCATCATGAGCAACATCAGGAGGAAAACCAGAGACAACGTGAAAATGAGAGATTTGTTAAAACACACTCTTTTAACTCCAAAGCAATGGGCATCATTCTCAAGGGCCTCTTTTAAATGAGCTGCATGGACCTCTTTAGTTCTAAGGTTAAAGGCACCAGAAGCAACACAATTAGACCTAATTTCACAACTTTTTGCAGTGCAAAAACGACAGTAGAAATCACCTGCAAAACTCTCAATGAAGCCTGCAATACTGTGCGCCCCCAAGTTATCAGCAACAACACTCTGCACTGTACCTTTAAGATACTTGCCTAACAAAGGGACATACAAACCATGGTCTTCCAGAGTTTTAAGATCCTGCAGAAAAGGTTCCAACACTTTATCATACCCATATGTTTTTACATCAACACTTTTGCAAAGTACTGCAAGAAAAATAGATGATAAAGATGAGTGAGAGCCAGGTGGCAGGTTACCTAGCACCCAATAAACACCACAAAGTTTATGTATCTTGCGTGAGGTGCCCAAGGGATTACAGGTTTCAAAATCATCCACATAAAGTCGCAGTGATATTCTTAATTCTTCAGAATTCAAAAAGCTGTTTTCTTTAAAATGCAAACCATCTGCAGGGGACCTGAATTCAAACGAAGGATCAAGATCAATGTCCTGCTGTCCTTTATGATTTTCAATAATCTTATCTAGAATGACTTTGCAATTTAATATTTGCTGCAAGGATTGTAACAGTGGGACATACTGAAAGGTGTGTTTTCTTTCACGATCAAGTATGTAGGTAATTGGTTCCACAACAAAGAATTTTTCCTTGTAATATTTTTTACGCTGATACGAAGTGCTAAGGGGGCCACCTTTTTCAATTGATCTATAAACTGGGCTAGATGAGCAAACCACTGTGGTGACTTCAGTAACTACAGAGGGATCAACTTGGAGGTTATGACGCTCAAGGATCTCAGACACAAAACCTCTGCATAATGGGACTGATGCAGAGTTTAGTAAGTAGTAAATTTCTTGTAAAAATTCATCAACAGCTCTACCTGGCACATGCACTAAATACTCCAACTTCAACAAGGCTGCTGCAAGCTGCTGTTCAACATTAATTTGGAGTGCATTGTATTGGTCTTCCAAACCTAGAGGTGCAACAGAAACTTCCTCTTCCACAAACTCCTGACCCTGACAGTCAGCTGAAGAATCATGTAATGATGGTGATGCTAATGTAGTTCTTAACACAATACCAGGAATAAAATCAGTTAGGTTATGAGGTGTGTGTCGGCGACTCTTATGAGACTTAAACGTTCCATAAATATTGGTTTGGAAAGTACAGCCAACAAACATGCAAGAGACAATTTCATTTCTCCTCAGATGTGTGTTGATATGAACAAAGTATTCCCTTTCATTAGATAGATTTTTGCATCTACATAAGTGACAGCTGAAAGTAGCCAACTCTTTTTGAGTCTGACTAACTTGTGTTGAATGAACTCTACTTTGGTGTACAATCAAAGCATTCCAAGTCTTAAACGTGCATGGACATTTTGAATATGTACATGGATAGTGGATGGTGCGCCCAAAATGTGGATGTTTGAGTTTATAATGATTAAGAAGTAAAGACCTACTGGCTACTGCAACGGAACACCCCTTACACTGCCACATCACTGGAAAAAGAGAGAGAGGGAAAAATGTGAGGCCAGCCAACCAAATACATCCACATAGCTTTCCTTACAGAATCGGTCAACATGCTTCACAGTTACTCTTTATTGTAGTTTAAATGCAATTCATTTAAATGGAACTAATTTTAAATGCAACTCAAAAAAGTTTATTAGCTACACCTAGTTAAAATAAATGGAGTTCATGGTGCTTTTAAACTGATGAATGGGGACCTAATAAATCACAAAAGAAAGTATATTCCTGTAGGCTAATGTTACCACACAGTACCAAAATATTAGATTCATTTTCATAAATTGACAGCAACATTCTAATACTATGAAGTTTAAATAAGTCAAGTGAATCAAATAAAGCATTTAAATACTCACCATTTCTAAAGAGCCTTTGGATCAATGCTTGAAGCAGAGGTCAGTCTCAACACTATACAGAAAAAACTAAAACAAATACTTTATTATTCAAATAGTTTCTACAGAACAAGTTAACCCTTAAATAAACATTTCCATACAACAGTTAAATAAAACTCCCTCATTTGTCATTTTAATAAGGCTGTATTAACATAATTTCAGACATCAAGACCTAAAAAATACATTCGTAACAACGAAGTGAAATGCAACAAACATAACTTATACCATGGTCTGGGTGAATACTGGTTGAAGACGCTATGGCCACGTTAGCGTCTTCATAGCGTCAACGTCTTTCCTAGGTGTACATTAACACTTTCTATACCATGGTCTGGGTGAATACTCGAGACTGCTCGAGACGTTGACGCTATGGCCACGTTGCTTAGTTGGCAACGCCTGCATACGGGAGATATTAAAAACCTCACGATTTTAACTCTAAAACACATTAAAGTATTATTAATTGATTATATATTTCTTTCTTTCGTAAGTGACCATGGTATAAGCGGGATAATGCCCTTCGAGGTGCCCATTAACAGAAATTAATGGACTTCGCGGAACTTCGCTTCGCGTCGGACGGTTCACGCCTCCGCGTCGTCCATTAATTTCTGTTAATGGACACCTCGTCGGGCATTATCCCTTACATATTGTAGCGTCCCTCTGTAATAATGCCACGAGACGGAACTGCAGTTTGCTGGCGATTTATTTTCCAATTAATACACAGGCTACTGTGGGCTGTAGCCAACGCCAAAACTACTATCGAATAAACTGTTGGGCCAGTGAGAATGACGACGGTCTGTCTGTAGCCGAGGGCTCTGTAGGCGTCACGTACACGCGGCAATAGCAGCTAGCGTTTAGCATTAGGCCAGCATCGCTCTTAGCCTAGAAGAAAGCGCCAACATGTCGCATGCAGTTAGTAACTCCCCCTCCCCCCAGCGAATTACACCAATTAACTTAATAGTTCTAAGGAAAGTCAACTACGCTTTCACACGATAGAAAAACATGCTTCATTCCCTAATTTCGTGAAACAATGGACATAAGCTAAATTATAGTTGTTTAGGTTTACGCCAGCGAATAATAACCTTAGCGAACTTTTCAACACAGTATAATCACATTAGGCCTGGATTTTGAAAAATAACCTTGACATAAACATGTTGCTCAGCCTTACGAGCAAATCAAAACAAGTTTTTATAGTGACTGACACTAACAGTGACATATTTGGTAAAATTTAATTAAGATTTAATTACCTTGAAAGATAACTCCTCGAGGTCCACGTGCATTCAACACAAGTGCAAAATGGCAACGTCAGTTCTTCATCCACTGCGTGATGACGCGTTCTTAGTGGGCGGTGTTCCAGACAAAACATAACTTCTTTCTTAATTCTTAAAATGACTGAGACTTATAGATTTAACATCCCTCAAAGCTGTAAGAGTTCTACATGATTTATATATGTTTCGATGAGAAACATACATCAAACGTTTTGTATACACTAAATGCATATTTATAAATTGAACAACCCCAAATTCACCTTTTTTTCAGTGTAGTGCACCTTGAGATGTATGAAGAGGCTGTACTACAATGTAACTATGAGATGTTCAGTGTACTTTGCGCTCCTCTTTTAGTATTGGTCATCACAACATTAAGCACGCCGCTGGTCTGGGTGAAATGTAGATGAGCTAAAGGTACAGCATATTGAGTTGATGGTTTTTAATGAAATGCGTTGTTTGTTAAAATATGCTTGAAGGTAACCTAACGTCTACTTTCATAGGACTGTCTTCAAGTGCAATATTTGACTGACATTGTTTTTTTCCCCACCTTAAGTTATTTTACAGTAACAGGCCTTTTTGTTTAAATGTGTTTTCTTTCTTGTTTGCTTTGGTTTCTTCTTGATTTCATTTATGTTGGGCATGTGCAATATTGTTGACGAGCACTGTGCAATCCTTGAGCTGTAGCTTGATTATTTGGGAGTTATTTGTTCCATATAAATCTGCTATTTGTATCAAGTGATTGCGTCAGTGCCCAGCTTATTTCACACTATCTATTTGTTGAGCCATCGGCCTCTAGTCCTGTTTATTCTGGAGTCTAGACTGTAGCTGTGAATGTGGTGAACTAGATTGGGAATTAATAATTATATCAACCCTTTTACGCAATTTCCAGTACATCTACAACAGTCCCAACAGGAACATCCCAGCATCTAAACTGAATGTGACATTTATATCAGCATGGCACTACTGTGGTGGTGTATTATAAGAATCGCATCTCTATAGCAGATTATGGCGTCTGAAAGTGTTTTTTGTTTTTTTTTGTGAGAAAGATAGGCTATTGGATATTCAACAGATATTCACTCTGAATTAGAGATCAGATGCGGGTAACTAAAGACATGATCACAGCTATGAGTGATTGCGTAATTAAAACCGATACGTCTCACGTTACAAAATGTTCCCGATGGATATAACATTAAAATGGCTGTTTAGAGATGTAACCTGCTAGCTCTACAACAGGAAAAAGGAGGTATTCAGTTGGTTGTAATCTGAAACCTCGCCGCTAGATGTCACTAAATCTTAGTGTACCTTTAACAATCTTCCCCATCCAATTATGGATTTGATCATTGGACCTGGATGGTGCCAAGTGAATCGGTTTTACTGCCAACTTTCCCTGTCAAGGAATAATACAAGGTCTAAATTGTTACTTGGGCCATTAGCATTCAGTTTGAATAGGCCTTTTAATCTAATTTTAAGTAACCTATTTTAGATCACCTAGGCGCACAATTTCATCCACAAAAAAAGAACAGGTAGAGAAAAGCTGTTTATTTTCACATTGAGACGTACAAACGACTCTACACAATTTCAATATTTGTATAAAAATATGCAACACTGGTCCCTTCTTCCAAGGCTACATAAAGTAGAGTTGCAGACAGCATGGTCCTCACTTGCAACAATTTGCGTCGCAGGTCTTGCCTTTGCACACGCACCCAGAGGCGCACTTGCTGCATCCTGGAGGACAGCACTCACAGCAACCTGCAGGGACGGGAGAGACCAGTCCGTTAGATATTAGCAGACCACAAGGTCATGCTGACCCATCTGTAATGGCATCATTATTTCACCATCACTTCACTTAACGAAGGGGCTGAAGGCACGGTTAGGCATGGTGGGATCATCTTACTTTTCTTGCATGTGGTGCAGGAGCAGTTTGCGCAGGTGCATGATGTAGCGCAGTTGCAGGTTCCAGCTACAAACACAACAAACACAACAAGACAAGACAATATTACAAAAATACCCCGCGTTGCATAACGGCCACCGCGTCCATCACATAACACAAACACAACAAGACAATCTGTGTAACTCACTCTTGGCGCAGTCGCAAGGGTCCATGTTTTCAGGTGGTGGTCAGTCGGTCTCTGCGTAGCTAGAATGAGTTGTCGTCTCGTTGTGTTGAACGGTGTGACGGCATGCAGCGGAGTGTCACCTTTATAGTGTCCACATAGAAACAAACCCGGGTGCAAAACACACTCCTGCTGCGTGTTATGCGCACGGAGTTGTCGAATAAAAGATTGCACGTGGTCCTCTCTATAAACCACAGAAAAACAACTCTAAACGCAATACAGTCTACTTTTGTACGTTTACCTTTATTTATGTAGGCTATGTATAGGCCTACATATCTTTGTTATATATAAAGACATATATATATATATATCTTTATATATTTTGTATTTGTTTTACTTTGATTTTGATTACATGTATTTGATAGGCCTATAGCCTACACATGTATAGCGTATAACAGTAATGTTACTGTAGCGTTTTACTTTTTTTGTAATGTGAAATACTGTAATAAAAAAAGCTGAAAAGAAAAGCATGGTCAGCATGGATGCGTCTGGAAAAGGGCTTCCGGTGCTGTGGTGCGCATCATGTTCAGACAGCACTACTACACTGGCTTGACTCTGCACACGGAGCTGTCAGCAGACACATTATTGTGCTTGTGGTTTATCCTTCTTATACTCAACACTGCGTCAGTGTCTGGTTGATCACCTGCCTGTCCTCATGGTTAGCCCCCCCCCCCCCCCCCCCCCCCCCTGCGCAGAGAGTCATGTTATGTTAAATAATAAAATAATCTCAACAGCAGTTTATCTAGTTTGAAAATGTTTGTTTTTTCAAGTTAAAGATATTGGATATTCAACAGATATTCACGCTCTGAACAGATATTCACGCTCTGAACGAGCAATGTGACGTGGTGAACTAAAGACGTGATCACGGGTATGAGTCCCTTGTGTCTACCTGCCCAGGTGTCTGCCTGCCCAGGTGTCTGCCTGCCCAGGTGTCTACCTGCCCAGGTGTCTGCCTGCCCAGGTGTCTACCTGCCCAGGTGTCTTCCTGCCCAGGAGACGGCCTGGCAGCAGCACTCCTCTCTACAGAGCCATCGGTTGGTCAATATTTCTACACAATAGGTAACAATAGCCCAACTAAAGTACAATTAAACCGGACATGTCTCACGTTACAAAGGGTTCAGAATGGATATAACATTAAAATGGCTGTTTAGAAGTGTAACCCGCTAGCTCTATGTAACGGGAATACCTTTAGGATTCAGGGGAGCGAGGGAATAGTATACAGGGACAACAGTAGGCCTACTCAACAACAGACATCTCTCTCTCTCTCTCTCTCTCTCTCTCTCTCTCTCTCTCTCTCTCTCTCTCTCTCACGCCTCCAGTCATCTGCTTGTCCTGTAGTTGCAAGGTGCAAGGCTTGAGTGAGGATAATGAATGTAAGTAGTGCACCTTGAGATGTATGAAGAGGCTGTACTACAATGTAACTATGAGATGTTCAGTGTACTTTGCGCTCCTCTTTTAGTATTGGTCATCACAACATTAAGCACGCCGCTGGTCTGGGTGAAATGTAGATGAGCTAAAGGTACAGCATATTGAGTTGATGGTTTTTAATGAAATGCGTTGTTTGTTAAAATATGCTTGAAGGTAACCTAACGTCTACTTTCATAGGACTGTCTTCAAGTGCAATATTTGACTGACATTGTTTTTTTCCCCACCTTAAGTTATTTTACAGTAACAGGCCTTTTTGTTTAAATGTGTTTTCTTTCTTGTTTGCTTTGGTTTCTTCTTGATTTCATTTATGTTGGGCATGTGCAATATTGTTGACGAGCACTGTGCAATCCTTGAGCTGTAGCTTGATTATTTGGGAGTTATTTGTTCCATATAAATCTGCTATTTGTATCAAGTGATTGCGTCAGTGCCCAGCTTATTTCACACTATCTATTTGTTGAGCCATCGGCCTCTAGTCCTGTTTATTCTGGAGTCTAGACTGTAGCTGTGAATGTGGTGAACTAGATTGGGAATTAATAATTATATCAACCCTTTTACGCAATTTCCAGTACATCTACAACAGTCCCAACAGGAACATCCCAGCATCTAAACTGAATGTGACATTTATATCAGCATGGCACTACTGTGGTGGTGTATTATAAGAATCGCATCTCTATAGCAGATTATGGCGTCTGAAAGTGTTTTTTGTTTTTTTTGTGAGAAAGATAGGCTATTGGATATTCAACAGATATTCACTCTGAATTAGAGATCAGATGCGGGTAACTAAAGACATGATCACAGCTATGAGTGATTGCGTAATTAAAACCGATACGTCTCACGTTACAAAATGTTCCCGATGGATATAACATTAAAATGGCTGTTTAGAGATGTAACCTGCTAGCTCTACAACAGGAAAAAGGAGGTATTCAGTTGGTTGTAATCTGAAACCTCGCCGCTAGATGTCACTAAATCTTAGTGTACCTTTAACAATCTTCCCCATCCAATTATGGATTTGATCATTGGACCTGGATGGTGCCAAGTGAATCGGTTTTACTGCCAACTTTCCCTGTCAAGGAATAATACAAGGTCTAAATTGTTACTTGGGCCATTAGCATTCAGTTTGAATAGGCCTTTTAATCTAATTTTAAGTAACCTATTTTAGATCACCTAGGCGCACAATTTCATCCACAAAAAAAAGAACAGGTAGAGAAAAGCTGTTTATTTTCACATTGAGACGTACAAACGACTCTACACAATTTCAATATTTGTATAAAAATATGCAACACTGGTCCCTTCTTCCAAGGCTACATAAAGTAGAGTTGCAGACAGCATGGTCCTCACTTGCAACAATTTGCGTCGCAGGTCTTGCCTTTGCACACGCACCCAGAGGCGCACTTGCTGCATCCTGGAGGACAGCACTCACAGCAACCTGCAGGGACGGGAGAGACCAGTCCGTTAGATATTAGCAGACCACAAGGTCATGCTGACCCATCTGTAATGGCATCATTATTTCACCATCACTTCACTTAACGAAGGGGCTGAAGGCACGGTTAGGCATGGTGGGATCATCTTACTTTTCTTGCATGTGGTGCAGGAGCAGTTTGCGCAGGTGCATGATGTAGCGCAGTTGCAGGTTCCAGCTACAAACACAACAAACACAACAAGACAAGACAATATTACAAAAATACCCCGCGTTGCATAACGGCCACCGCGTCCATCACATAACACAAACACAACAAGACAATCTGTGTAACTCACTCTTGGCGCAGTCGCAAGGGTCCATGTTTTCAGGTGGTGGTCAGTCGGTCTCTGCGTAGCTAGAATGAGTTGTCGTCTCGTTGTGTTGAACGGTGTGACGGCATGCAGCGGAGTGTCACCTTTATAGTGTCCACATAGAAACAAACCCGGGTGCAAAACACACTCCTGCTGCGTGTTATGCGCACGGAGTTGTCGAATAAAAGATTGCACGTGGTCCTCTCTATAAACCACAGAAAAACAACTCTAAACGCAATACAGTTATAGTAAATATACCTAGTTTGTATTTGTTTTACTTTGATTTTGATTACATGTATTTGATAGGCCTATAGCCTGTATAGCGTATAACAGTAATGTTACTGTAGCGTTTTACTTTTTTTGTAATGTGAAATACTGTAATAAAAAAAGCTGAAAAGAAAAGCATGGTCAGCATGGATGCGTCTGGAAAAGGGCTTCCGGTGCTGTGGTGCGCATCATGTTCAGACAGCACTACTACACTGGCTTGACTCTGCACACGGAGCTGTCAGCATTGCTGAAGTTGGGGCGGGCGCTACTTTCTTTAAACCATAGAAAATCAATTTTAATGTATATTTATCTAAATATCTATGTATATATCTAACCCTAACCCTATATTTTATACCAAAAAAAAGTATGTATAGCAGCCTACAAATGTATAGAGTGGAACAGTAATGTTGCTGATTGTAGTTATACTTTTGTAATGTGAAAATACTGTGAGCTGAATAAAAACAAGCTAAAAATTCGTTTTCCTTCAGGGTTGTCTACCTAACCAAGTAGTTGTGTTGCCTATAACCAAGTAGGAGTTGTGTTGCCTACACATAAACAAGTATTTGTGTTGCCTAAACCTAACCATGTAGGTGTGTTGCCTAAACCTATAAGTAGGTGTGTTTTCTAAACCTTTTGTGCTGGTAAACGTCCACTCCTCTGTGTACGTAACTAGTTGCTTCATGTTACCGCACACACTATATTTTGCTATGTAGGTCACTCACATATCTTGTTATTGTCATGGGTGTCTCTGTTGGGAATTATTATTGTGCTTTTTCCTTCTCACTATACTCAACACTGGGTCCGTGTGCGACACACGTCGTAGCCCATGTGACGTCCTGCTGTTGACTCCTCTGTTGCGGGGGCGGTTGGTCACCTCATGGTTAGGCAATCATTGCTCTGAGCAGAGAGCCAGGTCATGTTACCTGTTACTATTAGTCATCCTTAAAAGTTAATTAGTCATTTTTCACGCAATGGTCGTAAACGTTGACTCTCTCCTAGTGTTATTGCCATGTCACATTGATTCCCGAGCTCGACGACCCTGAACCAGATGCTAATATAGATAACTAGAAACATTACATAGTCTCATAAATAATATTTGACAGAAACCCGGTATCCTGGGTTAAAGTCCTGTGTTTTGGCTCATTCCTCGACCTCCTCCCTACATGTAGTAGGCTACTATCGTCACTCTTTATACTACACCTGAATGCCTAATGGTGCGTTCCATCTGTCCACCCGACTCGATCTGCGAGTCGGATTTCCGAGTTACGAACCGGAAGTTGCAAATAGAACGCCCCCGAGGTCGGAAATACGACTCGTCAACTCGTCTGAACCGAATGTCTGAACTCAGAGGACCCCGAGTTCAGTAACAAAGATGGCTACTCCGAACTGGCTAGAGACGCTCCATGTTGCTATGGCAACAATGCCGATTCTTGAGCAGAAAGCAGAGCAGTAGCCTAACGTTATCAAAACGGAATATTCAGATATCAAACTGTAATGAACATGTGAAATCCGCAGGTGGGTGCACCGTAAACGAGATAATCACTATAAACGTTACGAAACGTCCAAACTGCCTATTGCAACCAAGCACATTGTGAAATCTTGGGTAATTTCTCTGTGATCAATGTGTCTATATTTAATTAACGTTTAAACACAGAATACCGTTTTTCAAGCATCTTAAAGTCGCGCCCATCTTTTCTCCAACTCGTCTTGTGTGCCAAATAGAACGCAAAAACCCGGGGTCACTTGTTTTCCGAGACTGCAACTTTCCTGCACGTCGCGGGAGATTGATGTGTGTGACACGTTTGAATTAGCAGACCTCACACCTTAATGCTTCCCACCAGTGCCGTTTCTAGGCATATGCAGACTATGCGGCTGCATAGGGCCCCGCCGCCCCCTAGGGGGCCCCCCAATCCCGCGGTCGCACCCCCCCCGGTCATCTGTAGGTCCGGGTGTGTTATGATCGCTTGCACCCCCCCCCCCCCCCATCGGCATTAGGTCCAGGTGGGTTATGACCCCCCCCCCCCCCCAGTCAGACATAACATAGGGGGCCCCAAAATTTTATCTCGCATAGGGCCCCCAAACAGCTAGAAACGGCCCTGCTTCCCACAGAGTGCACCGCTTCGGGGGACCATAGATTTAGCCTAACTATTCATAAATTAGGCCATCTCCAAGCTCAGTTGGAGAAATAAGCTGCACTCGATAGCGCCAGTATCGATAGGCTTGGGGACACATTTTAGGTCACCTAGTAGGCGCACAATCTCATCCAAATAAAGAAATTAAAAAGTGAACAGGTAGAATAAACTGTTTATTTTCACATTGAGACGTACAAACGAAACGACTATACACAGTTATCACATTTAACACTGGTCCCTTCTTCCAAGGCTACATAAAGTAGAGTTGCAGACAGCCATGGTCCTCACTTGCAACAATTTGCGTCGCAGGTCTTGTCTTTGCACACGCACCCAGAGGCGCACTTGTTGCAGCCTGGAGGACAGCACTCACAGCAACCTGCAGGGACGGGAGAGACCAGTCCGTTAGATATTAGCAGACCACAATGTCATGCATGAGTGTTTGCGGTCTGTAATTGCATTATTTCAACGTCAAGATACTCTTGCAGAAGTAAAAAGGGGGTCATCTTACTTTTCTTGCATGTGGTGCAGGCGCAGTTTGCGCACGTGCATGATGTACCGCAGTTGCAGGTTCCAGCTAAACACAAAAACAGGATATCACAAAATAATCTGCATTGCATAACGACCACTTGCGTCCATCACATAAACAACTACAGGCTACAACAAAACAATCGGTGTAACTCACTCTTGGAGCAGTCGCAAGGGTCCATGTCTTCAGGTAGTCTGGTGGTCAGTCCTCTGAGAATGAGTTGTCGTCTCGTTGTGTTGAACGGTGTGACGGCATGCAGCTGAGTGTCACCTTTATAGTGTCCACATGAACAAACCCGGGTGCAAAACACACCCGCTGGCCCTCGTGGTGATTACTCTGCGCACGGGTTTGTCGAAATAAGTAAAGTTGGGGCGGGTACTACTTTCTTTAAACCAAAAAAAACAACCTGGATTAATAAGGGTATTTTTTTTGTCTTATAGGCCCACTCAAAGGCAATTGAGACTTTTTCTGAATTCCGAGAAGTTACTCAAACTCAATTGTGTAAGTAGATATTACCCAAAAGAGGATATATATACGGGTCTTAAAGAGTCGTTCCTTAATAAAGATGCCACGTTGTGATTGTAGTGTCCCCCGTGGTTAATTGGTCATTTAGAAATCATTGAACTAAAATGTAACAATTCGAGAAATTGTAACTTCAATTGTAAGTGTCCCGCCCATGCACATCATTTTGTAAACAGAATTTTCCCGAATCTATTGTAAAATCCTAACGTCTCATCCCTAATAAATCAAGTAGCCCAACTAAAATATCATGATCCCTAACTTTTATTTGAGTGAAGTCATCCCCTGAGAAGTTAGTTCTGCAACTAATTTTTCACCCGGTTTATTTTCAGCCATTATTGAATGACGTGTTTGCTAATCGTTTGACAAAAACGATCTTGTTTCTTACATGTATGACCGCCTCCAGACTCCAAACAGTCAGTTATAGCTTACATGTAGGCCTACAAAATAGGTTTATAGTGCAACAGTTTCGCTGGCATGTCTGGTCGGCCTAGAAATGTATCGTCATATCTCACAGGTCACCGGTAGGCACACAGTTCCATCCCCCAAAAATAAACTAAAGCAAACAGGTAGAATAAACAGTTTATTTTCACATTGAGACATACAAACGAAACGACTATACACAACACATATTTAACACTGGTCCCTTCTTCCAAGGCTACATAAAGTAGAGTTGCAGACAGCCACATGGTCCTCACTTGCAACAAGTTGCGTCGCAGGTCTTGTCTTTGCACACGCACCCAGAGGCGCACTTGTTGCAGCCTGGAGGACAGCACTCACAGCAACCTGCAGGGACGGGAGAGACCAGTCCGTTAGACATTAGCAGACCACAATGTCATGCATGAGTGTTTGCGGTCTGTAATTGCATTATTTCAACGTCAAGATACTCTCGCAGAAGTAAAAAAGGGGGTCATCTTACTTTTCTTGCATGTGGTGCAGGCGCAGTTTGCGCACGTGCATGATGTACCGCAGTTGCAGGTTCCAGCTAAACACAAAAACAGGATATCACAAAATAATCTGCATTGCATACCGACCACTTGCGTCCATCACATAAACAACTACAGGCTACAACAAAACAATCGGTGTAACTCACTCTTGGAGCAGTCGCAAGGGTCCATGTCTTCAGGTAGTCTGGTGGTCAGTCCTCTGAGAATGAGTTGTCGTCTCGTTGTGTTGAACGGTGTGACGGCATGCAGCTGAGTGTCACCTTTATAGTGTCCACATGAACAAACCCGGGTGCAAAACACACCCGCTGGCCCTCGTGGTGATTACTCTGCGCACGGGTTTGTCGAAATAAGTAAAGTTGGGGCGGGTACTACTTTTTTTAAACCAAAAAAAACAACCTGGATTAATAAGGGTATTTTCTTTTGTCTTATAGGCCCACTCAAAGGCAATTGAGACTTTTTCTGAATTCCGAGAAGTTACTCAGAAACTCAATTGTGTAAGCCTAGATATTACCCAAAAGAGGATATATATTCGGGTCTTAAAGAGTCGTTCCTTAATAAAGATGCCACGTTGTGATTGTAGTGTCCCCCGTGGATAATTGGTCATTTAGAAATCATTGAACTAAAATGTAACAATTCCCATATTCGAGAAATTGTAACTTCAATTGTAAGTGTTCCGCCCATGCACATCATTTTGTAAACAGAATTTTCCCGAATTTATAGTAAAAGCCTGATCCTAACGTCTCATCCCTAATAAATCAAGTAGCCCAACTAAAATATCATGATCCCTAACTTTTATTTGAGCGAAGTCATCCCTGATAAGTTACTGTTCTATAACTCATTTTTCACCCGGTTTATTTTCAGCCATTATTGAATGACGTGTTTGATAATCGTTTCTGACAAAAACGATCTTGTTTCTTACGTGTATGACCGCCTCCAGACTCCAAACAGTCAGTTATAGCTTACATAGGCCTACAAAATAGGTTTATAGTGCAACAGTTTCGCTGGCATGTCTGGTCGGCCTAGAAATGTATTGTCACAGGTCACCGGTAGGCACACAGTTCCATCCCCCAAAAATAAACTAAAGCAAAAGTGAACAGGTAGAATAAACAGTTTATTTTCACATTGAGACGTACAAACGAAACGACTATACACAACACATATTTAACACTGGTCCCTTCCAAGGCTACATAAAATAGAGTTGCAGGCAGCCATGGTCCTCACTTGCAACAAGTTGGGTCGCAGGTCTTGTCTTTGCACACGCACCCAGAGGCGCACTTGCTGCATCCTGATGGACAGCACTCACAGCAACCTGCAGGGACGGGAGAGACCAGTCCGTTAGATATTAGCAGACCACAAGGTCATGCTGACCCATCTGTAATGGCATCATTATTTCACCATCACTTCACGACGGCATGGTTAGGCATGGTGGGATTATCTTACTTTTCTTGCATGTGGTGCAGGCGCAGTTTGCGCAGGTGCATGATGTGTTGCAGTTGCAGGTTCCAGCTACAAACACAAGACAATATTACAAAAATACTCTGCGTTGCATAACGGCCATCACATAACACAAACACAACAAGACAATCTGTGTAACTCACTCTTGGCGCAGTCGCAAGGGTCCATGTTTTCAGGTGGTGGTGGTGGTGGTGGTCAAGTCCTTCTCTGCGTAGAGCGAATGAGTTGTCGTCTCGTTGTGTTGAACGGTGTGACGGCATGCAGCTGAGTGTCACCTTTATAGTGTCCACATAGAAACAAACCCGGGTGCAAACCCCCCCCCCCCCTCTCGCGCTGGTTATTGTGCACACGGGTTTGCCGCGAGAGGAGTGCATTCCTACAGTTGGGGGGCGTGTGGCTCGTGCGCCTTATGTAAGTCTAACGGAATATTCACCGAGAGACAATACAGGCTTGTTGTTGTTATGTATTAGGAGAGAAAAACAACATTAACCTTATGTTCAGGTAGACACTGTGCTTTATCATATTCATCTCGGTGTACAATATCGTGGTCCATTGGCTTGTTCTTAAGAGATCTGTCGCCTACGTCCATCTAAAGAGGAAAATGGGAAACATGCAACAACAACAACAACAACAGCAACAACAACAACAAAACATCAGCATGCTCTATACAACGCTGTGGTATTCTAAAATAATAATATTATTCGTAAAACATTTTGGAACATGAGACCTTTGTCCTTGTTCAGTCATGTGTTCAACAGGGTCATTCATCTTTTGGTCGGCCGTGACTGAATTTGTAATTTGTGCACACGGCACGCTGAAATCATGGATGCAGTAAACAACTTTTGTTTCCCCCCAGAGTTGCATGGTCATTCTTCCGGAGTGTGAGCGGGAACATATGACCGGCCTCGTGGGTTCCGCCCCCGGCGCTCTTCTGCACTCGTCCCGCCGTCCAGCGCCTGAGAAACAAAAGACTGAGCTCATCGTTTTGCACTCGTCACTTTTTGTTTCTTGTCAAGAAACAAGAAAAACGTTCTAGAAACTTTAAAGCGTCTCTCCGGGAATCAGTCAATGTTAAATGCTTTTTCTCATGCAAACATGGCTTAAATAACGACCCCAATGAGCCAATAAAATAGCTCTTATTCAGGTTAGACTCAGATTAACTTGGTGTCTGTGCTTTGATGATGTATTGTAAACCAGTTTGTGTCGACATGTAATAGTGTGCTTGATAACATTAAAATTATCCCACAAAATCCACCTTTTTTAATTTAATGTTTATTTCATCTTTCATTGTAAATTATTTTATCAAGATTATTATTTTCTGTTGTTTTAAAAACGTCCATAGCATATGTAACTCAAAAACATTGTTCTTACAGTGAAGGGAGTTTAACTGGAAAATGATGTTAAATACTAAGCATCTACGTTGGTTAGCTTTTTTTGTTGTTGTATCGTTTACACTGTTACATTTTGGTCATATATTCTTATATTTGCATAAAACATGTACTTTCACCTACCATAATCTGACCTAATGCACATTTTTTAGTGTGAAAATGTTATTCTAATTATATTACATTTGCAAATGGCATATATATAAAATTGTCCAAATGTGGCTGTTCAATAAAGTTGTTTGAAATGAAGAAATGAACGGCCATCTTTGTATGCCGTACCCACCAGACACGTTACCCACGTTACAGTTACACTTATGTCACTTCTCTCCACATAATGTCCACATGTTGGGTTACTTAATACTGCTTAAGATAGTAAACTGAGTCGTTTGTAAACGCGGACTTTCGGTTTGGGGTTTGGGCACGGAAACATGGCAACAAACAGTAAACGACTCAAGGTTAGGAAGCATAATACCCGTGTGTGTGTGTGTGTGTGTGTGTGTGTGTGTCGTTAAACCACGGTACCATCTGCCGGGTGTTTGAATGTGTTGCTTAGTGGTAAACACTACAGACTTGTGCTTTTCTGTGATATGCCAAAAGACTGAGGCATGCGATGTTGCCTTTCTTCCCTCCATGTTGCTATTACTACAGAAACGTACAGAGTTCACACCATCTAATATGTTGTCAGTGAAGCTGTAACCCCTCTGTGCGCATGACAGCTGGATGATGGCCCGGATGATGGCTCCTCTCCTCTGCAAAACTTCCTACAGTGGTGCGGCAGAGTGGGCCTGAAACTCAACCACAACAAGGTAGATATTAGTCTCATTTGCAGTGTTGTTACTTTTGATTACCAGTCAGATCCACCTAATTGACAGCGCTTTCATCTGTCATTTGACCCCAATTACATTGACAGAAAAAGAAAACAATGTCTAACATTGACCTTACAGAATGTGTCACTTGTAATGTCCACCCCCCCCATCAGGTGTATGTGAGCAGTAAGGGGACAGTAGCAGACTACGGGATGCTGGCTAAGGAGGACATAGAGGAAGGGGAGGTCCTGTTTACTATTCCCAGGTCGGTTCTGCTGCATCAGGGAACATCCAAGGTCTCTGCACGACTCGAACAAGGTGATGCTCTGTGATTGTGATGCGTCTTGTCTGGTGTTTTGGTAATTGTTCAGGATTTTTAGAGGATATAAAGTGATTTAATATTCAGATCCACACAAAAACACATCACACACTCGGTCTCACATCTCCATCTTCCTCTAGGCAAGGAGTCGCTGGAGAGCTCGTCGGGATGGGTGCCCCTGCTTTTGGCCCTGCTGTACGAGTACACCTGCCCGGAGTCCCCCTGGGCACCCTACCTGTCTCTCTGGACCGACTTCAGCAGCCTGGACCAGCCCTTGTTTTGGTCAGAAACAAAACAGATATGCTTTTCATTCTGTTTCAGTAATGTCAATTATTAGTTGCATGAGTAGTAGTATGTCAGTGTTATTTAGTTTATCCATTTAATTCCAGATGTTCATACAAGAGTTGGCAGTGAGTCAGTGTAACATGAATCTTACAGTGATACAACTCGAAGCCCTGTGGGTTCTAACTGCTGGTGGGGGATTGTGGGGGGTCCGTGAAGGTCCACAGAGGAGCGGGACACCCTCCTCAGGGGCACGGGCATCCCAGAGGCTGTAGAGCGGGACCTGGCCAACATCCAGAGGGAGTACAGCACTGTGGTCCTCCCCTTCATCTCCAAACACACCGACCTGTGGAACCCCAGCACACACACCCTGCAGCTCTACACACGGCTGGTGGCCTTCGTCATGGCCTACAGGTGATGAGGCACATGCACTCAGTCAAAAATAGTCAAACTGACCCTAGCGCTGGGCAGTATATCGATATTATATCGATATCGTGATATGAGACTAGATATCGTCTTGGATATCGTCTTTAGATCATAATATCGTGATATGGCATGGTGTTGTCTTTTCCTGGTTTTAAAGGGTGCGTTACAGTAAAGTGATGAAAAAATGAGAAAATAATCACATGAGGAGAAAGTATTCACAGGAGATCAAACAGGACGGAGTATACAAAAATAGGCTTTACCATGTGGCTATTTATTTTTTTAATTACCAGAAAACATGCTGTATCATCGTTATCGAGATTTTAAATGACCATGATAGATTATTTTGGCCATATGCTCCAGCCTTAATTGTTATTAGATTATTATTATTTGTATTTTTATGAGTAGTTTCCAAGAGCCACTAGAGGAAGAAGAGGATGATGATGATGAGGAAGAGGAGGAGGAAAAGGCCCCCAACCTACCAATGATGGTCCCCATGGCCGACATGCTCAACCACGTGTCCAATCACAACGCCAACCTGGAGTACACGCCGGTGAGGACACGCCCACTGCGATGTAGAGCTACACAGTGAAAATCGCACCCGATATCACCAGCTGATGTCTTTGGACTCGGGATACACTTGGCGTTTCAATGCGACTTTTTTGATCGGATCTCACAGGCGTCTACACACCTGAAACTTGTGTTTCCTGAACTGCTTGATAGATTGCCCCTTGTTTCACCCCATTCTAAATGTGCCCCCATTTGTCCATGGTGTTTTCTTGCCCTGTCTCTCAGGAGTGTTTGAAGATGGTGTGTGTGCGCCCCATTCGCAAAGGTCAGGAGGTTTTCAACACCTACGGCCAGATGGCCAACTGGCAGCTTCTACACATGTACGGCTTCACTGAACCGTATCCTAGCAACTGCAATGACACCGCTGACATCCCTATGGCCAACCTCTACACCGCTGCCACGCAAGGTGACCAAATATATTGTTAATCTGCCCTTTACCCATCATTCTACATCCGCTAATAAATCCTTTATCTGAGCTTGAAATGTAATTCAGATTTGAATCCGCCCGGCCCAGCAGACTTTAGAACAGTTTACCATCTGCTTACCGTTTTGAGATGGGCACATATGTAAATAAGGAGGCCAGCAGCCTTAGTTCAAAGAGAAGAGGGCGAATGGAAGCAGTGAATGTTTTATTCAGAACAAGGCTTCGCCTAGCGGTCAGGACAGGAGTATACAGTGGAGGGTTGGTCCCGGTGTTGAGGGTTTTTCAGAGGTGCTCAGAGCCAATCTTGTAAAAAAATGTGCACTGGAGGAGAAAATGAGGAAATGTGCAATGGAAGGAGGAAAAATGTAACTGGTAGCCGTCTTGTCTTTCTCACTCAGGCATTCAGTCTGACCTTGACCGGCAGCTGGTAGAGGAGAAGAGAGTGCTGATTCTGGAGATGATGGGAGAGAAGGCGGCCTTCATCTTTGGGAAGCAGGGCTGTCTCACAGACATGGAGCTCCACACCACACTTAAGGTAAAAACATCAACCCGTCAGGGTGATTTTTCTTAGTGATTGACTTTCGGTGGATGAACATATATAAAAAAACATTCTCAAGACATTCTCCTGACAAACTGGTTTGATTCTGATGTTCTTCTGCATGTGTGCAGGTTCTTTGCATGTCAAGGGAGGAGTTCCAAGAGTTTAGAGAGAACGAGGGATGGGAGGAGGAAGAAGAGGCGGACGAAGAAAAGGTTTCATTGGCTTTCTCCAATGAGGGGCTGCCTGGCCTGAAGGCTCCATGGCAGTGTTTGATTCACACAGCTGCTCGTTTGACTTTGGACGGCTACGGGTCAGTTGAGGGAAGTAAAGGGGGAGTGTGTGGGGACAGGGACCGCATGCTTGTTGAGGACAAGGTGCAGCTTGCAGGACTCAACCCCAGGCAGCGGAGGGCACTGCAGGTGCGCCACGGTCAGAAGAGCATTTTGGACAGAGTGCTGGTGCTCACAATGTCATGATGCACAGCACATCAGAGCCACAACATAAATGTGGCACTAATCTTGACATGTGAAGCACTTTTGCATTAGTGCGCTCTGTATGTTAGTACTGTTCACTAAGCATTTTTATTGGCGTACAGTTTGTATTTTATAAAATGATTAAAAGTTGAAACCTCAGACTTAAGTTTGTATGAATCCAATATCGGCACCATTTGGTATTGTAATAACTGAAAGATCCACTTTTTTTAATGCTTTATTTCCTGTATGTATGCATACTGCAGTTAAGTAGCAAGAACTAAAGGCAACTATAAAGAACTACAAAAACACACGGACCAATACATTTACAAAACATTCAAAATCCTTACAAAATGGCCTGTATTGGTCCTTGTTCTTTAATGAGGAGCTTTGTACAAATTTTCAAGATGCAGTTTCGCCATCCTACCATTTGACAATTTTACAAGTGCCAGGGAGAAGATTTCAGAGGTACAGATAGAAATGACAATACTAGTTGTCACTCCTCCCAACACACAGAATGGACCCCCATCCCACTCAGGATGACAATCCAATGGATTAAACCTTCTTGCCCCACATCTGAAAAGGCTCAAAAAAGCAAAACAAAGAGCAAATAGCCATTTTATTGCATCCTCTACTTTTCAGGTTGTGACTGAAAAAAAAACAGTCAAAGCAGAAAAAAAAACTTGTGGGAGGGAGGCAAACCAGGGGCTTTGGTAATGAGTGGATATATGTTTGTACGTGTCTTTACATGTAATGTTACATTTGAAATGGACACTTTAATTTCTCCACCTAGTCATTCATTCCCCTTCCCCAGCCCAGATATTTACAAAGGATCAAAAAAAATATATTTAACAGCATGTCCAAATCTCTCTCCTGAACATCAGAGAGACAAATTACAAACTCAAACTCTTCAGATTTGTATGCAGTAGTCCTATCCATATTTATCCATGAGCGAGTATCATTGCCAGTTCGTCCAGTGCCAACAGTAAAGGAGGTGGGGTGTGTGGATGTGTGTTGGGCCCCAGCGTCTCTCCCATAGACAACAAGTTTGGTTGGGACAGACTAGCTGGCACCAGTGCCTTCCATCACCTGTTGGGCCTGCTTCTGTCCCATACAGCACTGAGCTACGGACTGGAACAGCCTACAACAAGAAGAAAAGAGGGATTAGCATCTATCTGGATAAAAACTGACTCATCAGTAGGCAGCAATATGTGGAAGCTTAGCCATCAAAATTCCATCAACTGTTGATGTTCCACTTCATGTCAACGCAACAAGGAGTTCGCTACTGAAGCTCAGCCACGACTTCTCACTCAAACTGGGTGAAAGGGTCCGATTACCTACAGTAAATGCAAGTGTCTTAACTCATCGCAAACTTACTTTTCAATCTCAGGTGCACAGTGCACAAAGTCATGGCTCCAGAATTTGAAGGCAGGATTTTTGATGAGCTCAATAAAGGTGATGAGAAGCCCCCATGGATGTGGTCTGTTCACGATCAGCCTTTCCAGCAGAACCCTGAACAAGAGAAATACAACCTGATTCAGACCAAGATGAGCTTCATGACATTTAAGCAGTCTGACAGTGACTCCCAGCTGACACAATCACTCCCACCAGAGAACTACCTGAACATGAAGCCTGAGTGTAAGCAGGAGACATGAAGCCTTACCTGGTGATCTGCTCCTGGATGGCCTCTGTGTTGGCTTCAGCAAACAGGTAAAGCATGGTGCAGCTGAAGTAATGGGTGTGGCTGTTAGGGTAACGTAGCTGATTGGCTATCGCATTGAGGAACAGGTACCGCCCTACGGAAAACAAATGACAAGAAAGTTTCACAATCTGACATCTCGATCACATTTATAGGTATAGTCAGCGATCCTAATCCAATACACTGTCAAACTCAGCGAATATGCCTACAGTTCACAAGCTGTCTGTTCTGTGCGCGCTGAAAAATAAATCTGTTTATACAGAGGCTAAATGGGAAACAGCCAATCGGCAGCAGGGGGCGTTGGGGCTCGTGCACAGTGGAGGGAGAGGAGATGGGGTGGGGGGAGTGAGCAGTAGTAGTCATAGTAATGCTAACATGCTAATTGCATTGTCAAGAAGGAGCGATGACTAGAAACAGCCAAAGAGGAGAAGGTCAGAAGAACATCAATTGAAAAAGAAGGGCTATGACAGGAAACTGATGGGAATGTGCATTTGTTTTGGTGTTGTATTATAGGGCTATACCCGACTCGGATTTCCCGATTCGACTCCTGCTTCGCCAGGTCAAGCGGATATTCGACGATTTGTGGTTTAAAAAAATAAAGAAAGAAATGTCCAGCTTTACACGGCATTACGGTAACCGGCTTACAGAAGCAAGTTGAAGCGGTGGGCTATAGATCCATTGGCTAAATCCAACCCAGTGTTTCCCATACATAGACCATTCTGTGGCGGGCCGCCACAGTATCATCACCAGCCGCCACAGAATGATTCAATGATTGTTTTTTTTTTTTTAATTTACGCGATAAAAAAAAAAAACTATCGTTCCATTCATCCAACTGCGCACAGGTCTCTCCCTCTCCGTCTCGATCACACACAAACACACGAGCGCATTCATGCACACACATAGACATAACATATTATGTCTATGTGCACACACTGTCAACTTATTCGCCCGCGCGCTCCTCTTCTCCATCTGCAATGCGTGAGGTCTATAGCCTATCAAACGAAACAGCGGGATATTTGCAGAGAAGACGGTCGGCGATATCTGGAGTTCATCAAAGGTTAGTATGTCCTCAAACACACCTGCATAACATTATTGTTGACACAGAAAATGATATATTAGCATTATGAACTCAAAGTTATTGATAGTGAAACATCCTGCACCCTAATTCAGGATAGAGAAAAGTTGGTAACGTAGCAAACAATTAGGCTAGGTGAAATGCGGTTACGGTTGAGATTATATGGCCAGGCTACGATAGCTACGATCAGTGTTGTAGTCGAGTCACTATGCCTCGAGTCCGAGTCCAGGCTCGAGTCTCCAGTGTCCGAGTCCGAGTCATGTCCAAGTCATTAAAAAAAATCCGAGTCGAGTCCAAGTCGAGTCCACTACTCATACGAGTCAAGTCCGAGTCGAGTCCCTATTGATCCACATCGAGTCCGAGTCGAGTCCACTACTCATACGAGTCAAGTCCGAGTCGAGTCCCTATTGATCCACATCGAGTCCGAGTCGAGTCCACTACTCATACGAGTCAAGTCCGAGTCGAGTCCCTATTGATCCACATCGAGTCCGAGTCGAGTCCACTACTCATACGAGTCAAGTCCGAGTCGAGTCCCTATTGATCCACATCGAGTCCGAGTCGAGTCCACTACTCATACGACGAGTCAAGTCCGAGTCGAGTCCCTATTGATCCACATCGAGTCCGAGTCGAGTCCGAGTCAGCACTAAAGCATACATGTTGTTACACTTTAAAAAAAACATAACTGTTGTGCCGCAGCTCATATGCGTCCTAATGGCGGCAGCTATGAACTTTCATATGTATTTTACTGTTTTTAACTCTAGTGCTCATAACTACTGTCCTGTCCTCTTAATAATAACTCAGAAATGCGGCATGCAAGTGGACCCGATACGGTCCGCATCGCGGATCCGTTCCGAAAGCCGCGATACTCCGCGGCGGATTTGCTGTGTGGGTTATTTACGTAGTTACGTAATTACGTTACGTTAGTTACGTTATTAACTTAGTTACGTGTGATGTATGACATGAAGCAGTACATTCCCTTGTACTAATCATATACCAAATTATAGAATAATGGCGTATTACTATTAAAGCCTAATGACATAAAAAAAAGTCGAGTCCTCGTCTTAATTAGTAGGATCATATATCTACTTATAGCATAATTACAGTATGCTATGTTATTATTGTATTGATATTGTTATATTATACTATTTATTTTAACCGTTATTTTACCAGAAAATGTCATTTTACAACAGGTTGACATATTGGCTGAGGTAAGTCTTTTTTTATATATATTTTGAAATAAAAACCTCCAGCTTCAGCTGTTTTTGCACATTCCTTGAATCTAAAGATTGGAACTAAATAGGCACAAATTCAAGTAAAAACTCAACTTTAAGTTCAATTTGGTGAGTAATTCATGAAACTTGACATTTAAAAGACAGGTCTTCCTCCAATATAAAGTCTGGGTATGTGAGCAAACCCAGCCTGCCCTGCAACGTATGGAGTTGAGACGGGGGAAGGTCCAGGCAGGGTTCTAGTAAAAATGTACTTATTTGTCTTATCTGTGAGTCAGAGCTAATTTAGAGAATTAAAATGCTAGCTTTAAGAATGGTCTCAGTATGTGACTATGAAGAACAATAGATAAGCATACAGGTATATATTTAACCTATAGTAGCTTCAGAAAGTGTGTGTTTGAATGCGGCCTTCTGCATAAACCACGATGACCGACTGTACCGACCGTCACGACACCGCGACACTCTATCCCGCACCGGCGCCAAGGTGCCACCACAGAATGCTACCTGGTCTGTGGGAAACACTGCAACCCTAACATTGAAGAGAACCAATGTTTAAAATAACGGCTGGATATTAAACAAATATTCATGCTGCGTAATAAAGCCATCTACAGCCGGAAGCAAAAGACACAATCAGCAGTCTAAGTCACCGTGGGTCTGTTGGAACATGACTGGGGATCACCTCTCTATTTTCCCCCACTTTAACACCATTGCTTCGGCTTTTCAGATTTAATACAACACCACTACACCCGCTGCGGACTGTCCCATTAGTTCAGTTTAAATCTAACACCACTACCCCCACCGCAGACTATCCCATTAGTTCCCCACTGAAGATCGCTATATTTTGGAGTGTGAATGTTCAATATCTTTCCAACTTGCTCGGTTTGACGAGGTCAATACGTGATGGATCAATAATCAGTTCTTAACATAAAGTTGTGGTGATCTTGTGTTGCATAAAATCACAAATCAACTGCATTCAAAACAAGACTGCGTTAAGTTAACAGCTCTTTCAGATCTTTTTACAATAATGGTCTAGATTATTTTGCCGCGCCACTTGCCTGTCAAGGTTTTTTTATATGTTGGTCTGTCATCAGATCTAACATGAAATGCATCTCTTGAAGCATTAGTTCTCGTTATAATTATTTTTTTTCGGTTTTCCATTGTTGCGGTCATGACATTCCTATATGTTAAGCCTCTATATCATGTTTTATTCAGTTAGTATAATGAACCTAAAAAAAACCTGCGATGATTCAAAAGAGAATTTGAGTCGACTTGGGGCTCTCTGAACGACGATTCGACTACTCGACTTTTAGGGTACAGCCCTATTCTAATATCAACAATCTTTCCCCAGAACCGCTGACTATACCTTTAAAAAAAAAATACCCAGCAGTAGTCCTTTGACGCTATAATGAATCAGAAGTCATCAAAAACATAACGGCCGACCCTAGCACATGCACATCTCATGGTCTTACCCTCCGTGTCCAGATCCACAGCCAGGTTTTGGAAGATGTCCATGTGTGCAGAGTGGGTGATTGTGCTCATGGAGGGGGTGCTGCCCTTGTTGTGGATGTGAGCGATGGCCTGCGTCCCCACATACAGCACCAGGGCATTGATCAGCTGGATGTTGTAGCGGTTTCCTGGCTCGTTAGACACCTGGAATAAACCGCAGAGGGTCAGCAGAGGGTCTTTCACGATACCGCATCATAAATAAAACACAACATACAGGCATCACGGTTTGTCTGTTTTTTTAAAAGGTGTGGGAAAGAAGAAAAAGGAAATGCATTCTCTTCAGTCGTCCCACATTTTAAAAACACACTGGGCTCTGGTTCCTACCTGCAAGTTGCTACGCAATTCAGAGAGGAAGGTGACTGGTGAGCGCGTCTTCAGGTAAGAGTCCAGGTCCTTCTTGAACTGGGAGGGCATGACCCCGGTGAAGTTGGTGAGGATACGAGGGGCAATGTTGATCTCACTCAGCATGTCCACCTGCAAAACCATCAGATGTCAACTTACTAATTCCTTACATACAACTTTGCTTAACAGTAGGGCAAACATTTTAGCATTAATGTGTACAAAGTAGTCGCCCATAAAGGGTGATGGATTTTGTCTGTTACCATCAGACCAAATATAACATGCAATATACAGCTATACCTATATACGACTGAAGACCTTTCCACCTCTTGTGAACACTATGAAGTCATGTGCAGGTGGTAAGTCGCCGTAGTAAATAGGGATGTCCGATATTGGCTTTTTTACCAATAACCGATAACCGATATTGTTCAACTCTTAATTTCCGATACCGATATCAACCGATACCGATATATGCGGCCACGTGAAACCTCCGCTTTACACTCATTGCAATAGGCTTTATGCCGAGTGGAAGTGTGGATTAATAAATAAAAACAAAACAGCGGTAAAAGCTAGCGTGCGAGTCCGGGAAAGGGCTGCTCTCCTCGGACACATTACTCTGAAGCCCCGGTGACGGTCTGGAAATGCGGATTAATAAATAAAATAATGTGAGCGCGGTACAGCGGACCTGAACCGGTTGCGCATGTTGCGCATAACCCCTATTTTACTATTCAACGTAGAAACTTTGAAATAATTCCAAACCACCGCCATACAGCTACAACTAGCGTCCCACTACACGGCCGCACATGCCCAGGCTTGTTATTGAGACGGCGCGGCGCGTTTGATGATGTCATCAAACCACGTCCTCACTTGAAACATAACAGATGTCTGAAATTATTTCAAAATCGATTTCGGTATCGGTTAAAAAACCGATACCGATATTGATTTTTTATGCCAATATCGGCCGATAATATCGGTGGGCCGATAATATCGGACATCCCTAGTAGTAAACCCTTCATTTCGTATCTTCGCCGCTTGTTGGTGGTCTCACCTTAAGGTTGGGCGTGAAAGGGTCAGGAAGCCTCATGTTACGTGGGAAGGCACTGAGGATGAGATTGCGGAGCTGGATGCAATTGGGAGGGATGACATCACAGAAGCCGTAGTGGTAGTCACACAGGAACTCTGGGAAGTCGTGCAGCAGTACCAGAAGTACACGCAGCGTGCCCTAATGAAGACCACAGAAATCAAACACTTAGATAAATATCTAGATATGAAATTCCTACACAATGTGCAGGTGCAGCAGATACATTTCCCTTGGTAGGATTCAACAGGAGGGTGTTGTACCTTGTAGAGAATTTGCATAGGTTTGTTGAGCTCTACATTCCTCAGGAAGGGGGCCAGGTACTTGAACAGGTCAATCAGCAGCTGCGCATACATGGGCCAACCCTGGAGAACAAAAAAAACAGTTACAGCAACCCTTATGTGTCAGCTTAAAACCCTTCATCCTAATTCATCGCCACCAAGTGTTGGTTGTGTGAGATGGTGACAAGTGTGTAGTCCTTTACCTTTTGCTGTGGCGTGTGCGCCAGCATCCTTGCAATGAAAATTCGGTGGGAGATGAGCTCCAGCCAAGCATAGACAAAGCCAGGCGCTTTGGTGGGCCGCAGGATGTGGAAGGTATTACTGAAGGGAAGTGGCAAAACAACGTTTTCATTAGCCTAGCTTACAGTACATTTACGTTGATTTAGGATTTTAAAGCACTTCAACGCTCAAGTCCTTCCAATACGAGTATCGACAACGAAAACTCCCATGATGCATTCTGATGTACGAGCCCTACAGGGCTACAGGCATTGGCGTACCAGAAGGCAGTGAGAGTCTGGAAGTTGATGGTCTCCAGGACGTGTTCGGGGGCATTGAGCTCCAGCAGCAGCATGATGAAGATGCGATGGTAGGGCAGCTGTTGGAACTCCGTCTGCCGTATGTCATGGTCCTGGATCAGCACTCCTACCACGATACCCAGCACCTGGATACCAGCATTCAGCCATCAGTAAACACCACCACACACTTTATATACACCCCATTTTATTCTGCCACTGGACTGGCAGTCAACTAGCCTGGGAACCAGATGAATGATATGATTTGCAGCCGACCTGGCCTATCACAACCGTTTATCTAATATGGCGCCGGTTTGATACGATGACAGATGAGATCCGTTGGGGCATTTTTGTCAACAACCAAGATGGCTGCAACTGGAACAGTCTGTAGAACCCGCCATCGCAACAGTATTAAATAAACTGGACAGTGTATTATCTCTAAAAAAAGAACAAACAACTGCACTTAAAGGTTTTGTTAAGAAAAACTGCTGTAATTCTGACAGGAAGTGGTTGTAGTTTGTGCACTGATTGATTGTAGGTCTATCTAATTGCATCCACAGGCATTTTGGTCTGTGCCCGTTGATAATGCCCCATGAAAATCGAAAATGAACTGAGAGTTTCCAGACTAATAGGCATTTGATCATTCCATGGTGTTCGCTGTACCTTGTTGAGCAGATTGATCTTGGTAACGGTGTTGGTGGCCTCTCCAGAATGCTTGACCAACAGGGCAATGAGCCGGACAAAGGCGTCCAGGTTGTGGTAACACTTTGCCCTGATGATGGCTGCACTGGCCGCAGGGTTGTGCTGTTGCTCAGCCTGTGCCCGGTAACTGATCTCCACACACATCTCCGTGCATAGCCGGAAAAACCTTGTGATCAGGTCATCTGTCTTTAGGATTCCCTGCTGGTGCATCTGAGGAGACGTGCATGATTGTTAAAACAAACTCATCAATTCAACTCAATTAAATCAGCTTTAATCTGAAGTATTGTAATCTTCACTTATAATATTGTGGCCACTACTAAAGGGGGAGAGTATGAAATGGAGGACCCCATCACCTGTCCAACAAAGGCTGAGAAGGCCTTGGTGCTGTCTCTGCCGGCTGCAGCAGAGTGGTACAGGTTGACCCACTCTCTCAGCAGGTACTCTGCCTTCTCTCTGAGGCCTGGAGGGTCGTCGTACTCCGACGCCTGGGAGATCCCAGAGTGCATCATGAAGTTGGGTCCTCCATGAGCTCTATCGATCATGGCCTCGTAGTTGGAGCGAACAACATCCATCAGCTGGGGCAGACTGTGGGAAGGAAAAAGATGGCAGGGACGGGATGAGTAACAACTAATTTCATTGACCCTTGGACCATAGCTTCCATTTCCCTTTCAAGAACAGACTATAGCTGGGAGCACCATCCTTTACCCTTCGGGTGCGTTGGCCCGGGAGTGTGCACTGGTCCTCATCAGGGTCTCGATGGTGTGGAAAAGGTCAGCCTCTGTGATGTGGCCAACACTGCGCTCATCTACCAGCAAAAGCTTCACCAACTGCATGGCAAACACGACTGCCATGTAATGCAGTCCATTCTCCATCGACTAGAGGAGACAAGAGGACACTGGTTATCCTGTAGCAGTAGCATCTTGCAAACATTCAACCAGCAATTTACACCAAACATTTGACAAAGCGGATATGTAATCTGCTGCAGTTTTCAATAAGAGATAAGTAATGCAGGCGTGTGCTGCATACCTGTGCCAGGTGCAGGTCGTACTGCTGCATATTAACCTAGATGGTTTCTGATGAGCAGCTCCACAGCCTCCACGTTGTACTTGTACTCATCACGGCACTCAATCAAACACCTAAACAACCACAAGAGTCTCATTATGATGACATTCAAGTTTGAAGCTTCTGAAAGAAACCCATTTACGGTTGACCAATATATATAGGTCATAGTGTTTTTAGATTCTGGTCGGTCTTTCCCCTCACCTGGTGATTTGCTTATTGCACCACTGGGGTCCATACGCGCGTCCGTCTTGCAGGGCTTTGAGCACCAGCAGGTGGCACTCTCTGTAGCGCAGCAGCAGATCAGCGTCAGCCCCGCTGGTGGCATCCAGGAGACCCTCCACGGCCTGGCGAGCACAAGCACCAGCAAAGACAATACATGTCAGACTTTGAAACCACAGTTTTGGAACAAGCCACAGAGCAAAAATGGATGCAGACTTGCTTGAGGAGGTTTGGGTTTCAACAGTGTCACAACTACAGTCTACATAGGGTGAAGAACATGGCAGACATGGCATCATTAGTGTCACCATCTTACCTTCTGCAGTAGTCCCAGTGCAGCGATGCCGTCCCTAGAGTTCCTGGCCAAGGTCACAGCTTCCAGCAGACTGCGCAGGGCTTGTGTCTGAGGGTTCAATGCCAGGGCTGGAGGGATGGCATGGAGGTGCTGCTCCAAGTCTGCCATGCACTTGTCATAGATTTGAGCCACGTCATCAGTAGCCCATGCCTGTTGCTGTTGGCAGATGAGGATGTATTGTTGACGTGTATTGGTTACATAGGCTTGCATTTGTAACCAACACGGACATTTATCTCTACTTCCCAACAGCTTTATTTTGGTGGAACACACCTAAATATTATGGGAAAAATAAATAAACACAAACAGACTCAATTGTAACAAAACCTACCTTCATGGGTTGGGCCAGGAAACCGGTCGGTTGAGAGAGGTCATTGCTTGGGAGGAAGCCTGGAACGTTCCTGGCAAACTCCTCATACACAGCCAGTTGTTTGGGGTCCACTCCTCCTACCTACACAATACAAATACAGTTAGCCAGGTGATCACAGCCGCTGAGGAAAACCTAATTGACATTCAGTGACATTCTCATACATGTGACATGATCAAAATTACAATATTTACATCACATTACAATAATTTTACATGCGTTGAGCAAGTGTATATGTGCATGTTCTAATTCATGGCAATATACACTCACCGGCCACTTTATTAGGTACACCTGTCCAACTGCTCGTTAACGCAAATTTCTAATCAGCCAATCACATGGCAGCAACTCAATGCATTTAGGCATGTAGACATGGTCAGGACGATCTGCTGCAGTTCAAACCGAGCATCAGAATGGGGAAGAAAGGTGATTTAAGTGACTTTGAACGTGGCATGGTTGTTGGTGCCAGACGGGCTGGTCTGAGTATTTCAGAGACTGCTGATCTACTGGGATTTTCACGCACAACCATCTCTAGGGTTTACAGAGAATGGTCCGAAAAAGAGAAAATATCCAGTGAGCGGCAGTTCTGTGGGCGCAAATGCCTTGTTGATGCTAGAGGTCAGAGGAGAATGGCCAGACTGGTTCGAGCTGATAGAAAGGCAACTGTAACTCAAATAACCACTCGTTACAACAGAGGTATGCAGAAGAGCATCTCTGAATGCACAACACGTCGAACCTTGAGGCGGATGGGCTACAGCAGCAGAAGACCACACCGGGTGCCACTCCTGTCAGCTAAGAACAGGAAACTGAGGCTACAATTCGCACAGGCTCACCAAAATTGGACAATCGAAGATTGGAAAAACGTTGCCTGGTCTGATGAGTCTCGATTTCTGCTGCGACATTCGGATGGTAGGGTCAGAATTTGGCGTCAACAACATGAAAGCATGGATCCATCCTGCCTTGTATCAACGGTTCAGGCTGGTGGTGGTGGTGTAATGGTGTGGGGGATATTTTCCTGGCACACTTTGGGCTTATTAGTACCAATTGAGCATCGTGTCAAAGCCACAGACTACCTGAGTATTGTTGCTGACCATGTCCATCCCTTTATGACCACAGTGTACCCATCTTCTGATGGCTACTTCCAGCAGGATAACGCGCCATGTCATAAAGCGCGAATCATCTCAGACTGGTTTCTTGAACATGACAATGAGTTCACTGTACTCAAATGGCCTCCACAGTCACCAGATCTCAATCCAATAGAGCACCTTTGGGATGTGGTGGAACGGGAGATTCGCATCATGGATGTGCAGCCGACAAATCTGCAGCAACTGCGTGATGCTATCATGTCAATATGGACCAAACTCTCTGAGGAATGTTTCCAGTACCTTGTTGAATCTGTGCCACGAAGGATTAAGGCAGTTCTGAAGGCAAAAGGGGGTCCAACCCGGTACTAGCAAGGTGTACCTAATAAAGTGGCCGGTGAGTGTATGTGTTTGTGCATGATGAATGTGTGTGCATGCATGCACGCAGTCTTGTGAGTATGTTTGTCTGTTCCTCTATCTGTGTGTACATGTCCATGTGTGCGTGCACAAGTGCATGATCAGGGATCAATGATGGCAGGTGACAGTGTGGTCCCAACCTTGAGTCTGATCTGCTCAGGCATACGCTCAGCCTGGTAGGTCAACACCACAGGGTCACAGTACCGCCGGCCTTCCTGGCGTGCGTGCTTCCTCAGCTCAAACTCCTGGAACAAAAGTCAACATCAAACAGAGTCATACCCTTCACATCGCTTTTTCTCGCCAAAAAAAAAAAAATCAATGTAAAAGAGTCAAGGAATTAAAGAGCAAACTAATTCTTAAAATTAAGATAAACCATGATGGCCTGTAAAATAAATTCTTCATGTTGAAGAAATGTATGCAAAACTAACCAAACTACAACTTCAACACATTCCCCCAAATAAAAGTCTTACAGTGGCCAATCTCTTGTCCATCTCAGGTCCAGCCTTCTCTACAGCGGTCTTTTGGATGAAGCAGCAGGCCAGTTCACAGTTGTCCTGGGCAATCCTGGCTGCAGCCTCCTCCATCATCTCCCTCTGCTGAGGGGTTGGAGCCTGGGACAAGAAGTGGAGCAGGTTTAAGAACAAGTGAAGACCTCTTAAAAGCCAATGGTCAATGCTTGCTCACGTTTACGCCATCTCCATTTTCACAGTCAACATGTTCATGTCGCCCTGTTAGGCACAAGCATTTCAGAGCGGCTCTCAGTCAAACTGACCCTGAGCGCCGCAGCAAAGCTGTTCTTGAGGTTGGTGGCGATGCTCATGAGGAGGGGCTCTCGGCAGGTGATCATCGCCATGCCGGCAGTCAGGTTCCTCATCATGTGGTGCGCCGCTACGCGCATGCGAGACTCCTCCGAGTCCAGGGCAAAGTCCTTCCTCACAATTTGCTCACAGGTTGTCATGGCGATTTTGATGGACCGGTCAACCACGGGGTGCACCAGCTCCTGGACGGCACGCTCTACTGACTGCCGCACACACTGCTTCAGCTGGGGGTGGGCCTGCAGCAAAGGGATCTAAAATGGGGACATTAAATCAGGTGAAAAACAAAGGAGAGAAAGGAGAGGGCTAGAAAATGGAATGAAGAACCACAATGGGAGGGGCAGCACAGGCCAATTAACCCAATACATTGCAGTACTTAAGACCCGAAAAACTGGCTCGCTCAGCTGTACATGCCTAACATTTTACTACCCTAAAATATGTCAAACTGCAATTGAGGGGCATTTTAATAACTTTAATGACTTGCAGTAACTTGTTGATTCATACCACTACTGCCAATGAATGGCCGCTCAGACAAAGGTTGGAACGAGGCCTCATACTTACGTTGATATTGATGTTGATGTGTGGGGCTAGGCCTGCCAGGGCATAGACATTAATGTCATGATAACTGAACTGTGGGGTGGGGGGCCCGGTAGTTGTGCAGGTGGTGGTGGTGGCAGCAGGGGTAGAAGGTACAACTGCAAATGGAAGAAAGTCTCCTGTTGGTTACAAAACGCTATTTGGATTAAAATCTTGGAAGGGGAAGCTGCATTGCCAGGCCGGATGCACAGCAAATCAAGCTGAAATCAGTCAGGCACACACATCAGGCTCCAAATACAATCACACATGCAGATAAAATGAAAACAGCAGATCGTGAACATGCAACTTTGAGACTTTAGGAGCAGACACTGAACAAGGGAAGCAGAAAGGTAAATGTAAATGACTGAAAGCGCACAGACATGAACACACCTGTGGTGACGATGGGGAGCATCTCCTCTGGAGGCTTGGCCTCTTTCTTTGGTGCAGACAACTGCTCCTCCAGGCTCTTCAGCTTGTCTTTGTCCTTCAGCAGGTTACCCGGTTTGAGATCGTTGATGTCCAGAGATAAGTTCTTACACAGAACTTCAATCTCAAACTTAAGGTTAAGCTGCAACGAGAAACAAGTTGGTAAAACATTTGCTGGATGAAATACAAAGTCAACCTTCACATGTCACTTTACAAGCCAGTTGGCTAGAAAGTCAGTTTGCCTGAGTCACAAACAACAACCTAATAAGCTTCAACTTCATGCTGACGCCGAATCTGACAAAGAAAGCCGGCAGACCCGTTTTAATTTGATGCTGGTACATATGTGTAAATGCCCTCACCTTGAGGTCATGCTCCTGGTGCAGCTCTGCTAGAACATTCATGATGGCCATGGTCCAGGGGTTCTGTGGTCTGAAGACCTACAAATACACAAAGCCATGTAATTGAACTCAATCATATTGGAGCTTTTCATTTGACTTCAGAGTATAAGTGATAAGATGATAGTATCCCTATCATTAACTTGTCTAGTCATCCACAGGCCATAAAAAAGGCTGATCAGTGAACCCCTTTAATGAGAAAACCAACAGTGGCAGCACGGAGGCTGACTCCTACACTACTTACCACACTGCGTAAACTGGATTCCAGTACTTTGGCCACAAAGGGAACAACGTACAGCAGTTCTTGCTGACCCTTCACATAGGCTTCTAGCAAGAGAGACTTCACTTCCAGGTCCTAAGAAGGAAACAGAATGGCAGACGGATTGGCACCAAGGTTTCAAGACCGTGTGCTAAATCTGCCTGATAAGCAAATGCAAATTAAGTTACTGACTGTGTAGAGAATAGGCTTATTCTTGGCTAGCGTGATCATGCCCAGCCAGTGGCCCAAGTTCTTCAGTAGGGAGCGATCAGAGAAATTGGCAGCGGCCTTGTCTGAGGTCAAGAGAACCTATGATACAAAAGACAAAACAGGGAGGTTTAGATAAAGCACCTGGGAAACATTTATGACAATGTATTCAAGTAAGAATGGCAACAACATCTGGGTTTGATACACAGTAAAAGCAAATGTGGGAGGTGGCAAGGTTGTTAACTGGAGACTGAAAGGTTCAAGACTCACGGAAGCAACCTTTGCCAAGCACTCCACACCATATAAAGAAAGCTATTTGTTTACCTTGATATTTCTGTAGGTTTCACTGAGGACCATCTTGCCAAACTCTGGATTCTTCAGCGTGTCCAAGAAGTTGGAGTACAGGCTGTGAAAGTTTGGCTCTATGCTGACACGCTTCATCACCAGGTACTGAGACACCCAGGGCATGAACTCCTCTTTCACAGTTTCCTTCAGCTCCTCCACCTGACCAGAAAAATACACATTTCAGATTCACCCCAGGTTCAGAGTTGCATTGGGGTGAAGCCACATGGTCCAAGACTTCTACTTTACCTTCTGTGTCATGTTCGACTGAGACAGGTTATTGAAGATGAAGGCAATCTTTTCCTGGACGTTCTCTGGCGGCTCTACAATCCTCTCTGTCTGGTCTGTGGCTACCAACAGTGTGTCTATGTTGGTTGTGTTTATGGAGGGCTGTAGACAGGAATGATTTTTATTAACAAAATGGCTAAATTAATAACCTAATAATAATCTACCCAAGTAGATTACAAAATATGCTGGAACTACAGGACCATGTGTAATCTCTGTGTTATTGAATGTTGTTCTGTACAGCATTGAATGATGTGAGAACAGAATGCAGATAAACTGCAGAAACGCAACTACCAGAATAAAACAGGAATCTAAAGAAGATCATTTCACCCAGTCGTTGCTATAAAAAGGAAACCAAAACATGAGGATCCTTGTAAATGTGCTCCCGATTTTCTCTGACATGCATAGTCCACAATGCTGTCGGTCATTGTGTGGTTCATGTGTAGGCTTGCAACTTATTTTTATTAAAAGACAGTCTACACCAGTGGCTTCCCAACCAGTGTGCCTTAAGGCAAGACTAGATGTGCCATGACATTTTGTGGGACACAATACATAATCCTGACATGGGTTACAAATATAATTTGACAAATAATGCAATCGTTAGATTTTTATTAACCTGTATCCATGCAATACTTTGACTGCTGTGTGTGATATATTGCGAGAGGCACCCTATTGCTTTGGCCAGCCATTTTTCCAAATTAATGGATGGAACTCTACAGAGGTTTTCAATATGCGAGGGTAAGGGTCAAAGCTTAGTGCCATGCCAGGTAACTTTTCACGGACCACACCTACTTCCACAGGGCTGTAGAATAAAGCACCTCTGTCGCTATACTGAAATACTGTGATCGAGCTCAACATGAACTAGAATTAGCAATTTTGTATGTGTATTTTTGTTTAATATATATTAAGTAAAAATAAAATCAAACACACCATTATTGTACTTACGGGCACATCCTTCTTGAAGCCACTGGGCGTAGGTCTTGCGATTGTAGTGGTTTTGGCCACCGTAGTTGTAGTTGTGGTGGTGGTGACCAGTGTGCTAGCCTGACCAGGTTGCGGGGCTTTGGGCACACCGGGTTGCTGGGACTGAGCTTGGACCTGGGCCAGCGCCAGGCTGCCAGGGGTAGTAATAGATCCTTGCATCTTCACCGGAGGGTCCCGTGACTGCTGGCCATACTCGATATACTGCACGCACAGGATATGGAAAGTGCAGAGCGAGAGACTTATTTATCTTGGAGTTGCATTCTTTGCCCCAAACCAAAGCTGGGACAAAGTAAGAAATCATTACAAAAATACACTGGGAAAAAAGAAGATTAGGGAAACCTGTTTACCTCTTGTAAATGATGGGGAAATTGCAAGAAGTGGCCAATTGAGGCCAGGTGTTGGCAATACTGAGGATAATCCTTCAATCTAAATGGGAAATGAAAAAATAGGTTTACCTTCCAATAAAAAGTTGAATGGTGGCAAATGGGGAACAGGGGAAATGTTTGCTTACCTGTTTTTGAACCTATCTAGAGCAGCAATTCCAAAGTAATACATTTTTGATCCAAAGGGTTTCCGTAAGGCTTCAAGAACATAACGGAGTGCCAGGCCAAGAGCCATGTAGGTGACCAGGCCCTTCTCAATAATGCCCCCAAATAGGCAGGCGGTGATGTGGAGCTCCTTGTCTGGGTACTGAGGGAAGAAGCGATACTCCTCAAACAGGTTGCGCAACATGCAATTGAACACTTCTCTCTCCCGCTTTATGGTGGAGTCCTTGAACCTCTGCAGCATCTCCAACACCTAAGAGGAGCAGGTGGAAGATTACAGTCAACACAATTACTGGAGAACCAGGCTTAATGTTAAAGTGTGCTTAAAAGTGTATTGTCATTACAATTCTAACGCAATACAAAAAGTAAAAAAAACTTTGCAACTATGTAATTGGGCATCAGCATTGTCCAATGTGAAAAAATAGGACATCACACAGCCCTACAATGAACAGTGAAGACTACTCTAGTGAATACAGCTGTATACCTCATCCACAGACATGGTGGGGTGTGGTGGGTGGTTATAGATGCGTTGGAAGTAGCTGTTGGCTTCATCATCGATCTCCTTAGTAAAGTGCTGGTTTGCCTCTGGCCACACCTGAGAGAGGTCCGCTATGAGAGAAGAGAGGAATTCATTAAATTCACAGGTTTCATATTGAAATAGCATCCATGCTGAACATGGCTCCCAAGCAACTAAAGGCATCAAAGGAACTGATCAAATTACATCGAACCCTCAGCTGACGCTGAACACACATTAAAGTGTAACTGATAGACTTGTAATGGGTTTCTAACAGGTTTTATTCAATGACATTCCTCATTTTGAAGAGCTTGGATTTATCCCACCATAATGCTAGTCACTAGTAGGAGTACAAGTGTTGAGGAAATGTAGTGTTGAGCACGTCATCTTACTCTGTTGAAAGGTGGGTGGGTTGAGACCCGGAGTGCTCATCTTCCTTGTGCCAAACGGGTCACTGGTTACTGCCGGCATTCCAAGACCAGAACCGATGCTTGAGCCAATGCCTGATCCAAGAGGACCTAGAAACAGAACGTGCATCAAGACTTTGTTAAAAACACATCTTAAACAAAGTCATTTAGGAATTGTGTTTTGGGGGACAGGGTTTCCATTAAAGACTTGTTCTATCGATTCTATCGTTTCTTCGTCTTCAAAATGTAACAGTTAATACATGACTAGTTAGTAGGCCTACTGAGTGTAGGCTACATTTTCCAATTTTTCTTGACCACATTTAGTTTAGGGAGGCTATATGTCACTGTTTTAAAGTAGATGAAAAAAGGTGAGACTCCTGGTCTAGCCCCCATAGCAAATTGATGGAAATAGTTTTTGTATGCTAATCCTTTTCACAAATATGGAAATATTATTGTTAAAAAAATAAATCCCATGGAAAAACTTTTGGTTCAAATACATTTTTTGCAACACATTTAGTTAGATTGACACTGAATATGGCTTACAGTTTTCATCAGAAAATAAATGGGAATCTAGTTTTGTGCACTAGATGCATACATTGTGCACTTGATGCATTTAGTTAAAATCACATTTTTTTGGGGGGGGGGCATGCCCTCCGACACCCCTAGATGGTTCGGAGTACATCCACCACAGTTTCAAAATTCTGGGGGCAACACTGGGGGAACAAAAACTAGAAGATTTTCAGTACCAGAGTCCATGACAGGAAGCTGGGAAGACAGGCCGATGCCCCCAAAGGGTGTGCTGGGGTTGGGATTGGTCAGTGGTGGGAATGCTTTGGCCGGGGACTGGGGGTTACTGAAAGCAGAGCTCAGTGAAGACGGGAAACCCTGCATGTTTTGGGTGTGTGAGGCGGTGGAGCCACCAAGATTCAGGGAACCCATGGCTGACAAAGGGTCAATCTGTGGCAAGAACAAGAAAACAAGGCAATGAAGGGAGGAAAATTAAAAGACACCAACACACCAAATTATGATACAAATAATCACTGTTCACCGATTATCTTCAGGCACTCAGCCATCAGCCTTGTACCTATGATGGAATCACAGCTGTGCTGATATTCAGTATAACAGCACTCCCTCTCGTGTGATATTGCCTAAATAAAACACTTATGAAGTATTTTTTCCGCTAGATGCCACTATATTCTACACACTGCACCTTTAAAACAATCAAATACAACAGCCTACTGGGCTCAGGCTTATGCTGGGTGCATCAATAGTAGTATTGATGTATCGTCATCTTAAAACATTAGTTGCTGCATTCATTACTTTAATGCACGCCACTTTTTGGCCCCATTATTTGAATAAATACACTACATTTGTGATAAAGACAACACAGCAGTTTGCTTTGTGAGTGAAAGATATGCAAAAAAGAAAAGATCCAGCACCGGTCAGGTTTTAAATGAACTGCTGTATGCATAGGACTGAAGAGGAATCTTGTGGTTTAAATGAGAACTGCCCTTCTTACTGAACGACTGGAAGATGGAATTGTCCAAGAGGCATGAATAAAATCCACAAACAACATTCAAGGGTCTTATTGGGGGCTATGGCCGAATGTGTGATACCTGTACTGGAGAGATGGCATCCAGGCTGCTGGTGCTGGGTGCGCGGCCTTTCGGCATTACTCCAGGTGGTGGCTGGCGAGCTTTGTTCATAACATTGCTGCAGTTAGCCACCATGGTGAGGATGGTCTCAGACAGTTCCTGGGACACACTCCTTCAGGGTAAAGAAACAAAACCAGTACAATGTTTAACACAAGGTGCTTTACCTTAATTTGCTGTGACAGCCCTCTAGGCACCAAGACAGCTATAAGTATAGCTGATTTGGGTCTACTACCACTTAAAAGCAAAAAGTTGTGCCATCTGATAATATAAAATAAATATTTGTACAATAATTGAAGGTGCACTACACCGATATCTTACCCAGCACAGGACTGTAGGCACGCCAGCATGGTGGCCAGCGTCTCCGGGGGCAGCTGAGCGCTTTTGGGCTGCTCCTTGTCTGGAGCCAGACCTCCCATAATGGATGGGCAGCGCCTCTTCAGGAACGTCACACATGCCTGAATAAAAGGCTCCTAAACAAAAAATAAAATAAAATAAACATTTGGACAAATGAGGCTCTCTAGCGCCACCGAGTCATTTTAATATGTACATATAGGATAGAACTGATTAACACAAACTTTAGATTTTGACAAAATGTATTTCAGGACTTACCCCATGCTCTCGTATTTTATCCGTCAGCCATTTGTCTAATTTGAGGTATTCACGGCGAGAGGCAAGTGCAGCAAGATCAATAACAAAGGCAAATGGAGTAGCATTCAGCAGCATCGACAGAGACTGAGGGAGGAAAGAAATAATTATTTTAAACATATCATTGCTGTTAGTTGCTTTCCAAAAAATGGTGTAAATGTTCTGAGGAAAAACGCAGTTTGTGATGTGTAACAGATCGCAGAGTGACAGAAAAATGTAATTTATTCATTTACTCCAACAGGCTTTGGGCTGAACCTAAAACAGCCAGGATCAATATCAGTTCACACAGTGAGATTTAACTTTAGTGTAACTTAGTGACTGATGGGATCCACAGAAATTGCTTGTATCCCGATTTAGACAGCATTATATTGTGGCAGGAGCAGAAATAGATAAGACGCTGATGCATTCGAAAGCATGTGTTCATTGAAATGGGGGTACTAACGTTGTTGCAATCAAAAGGTATTGCAACAACAAGCGATAAATAAACAAACTTAATCTTACTTATAAGGTCATGTACATTCTTGTTAATTAGTTTGGAGGCTATAGTTAAAAACAGGCCAGACAAATCTGGCAGACAAAGTTTTATCTTTGTGCTAGTTAATGATTATTTGGTCCGTTTGAATGTACCTTCAAATCCTGGGCCACATCCAGGATCCGAGAGAGCTTGGCCTGGTCATAATGTTCACCCCTCATGTACCACTCAGCCATTGAGTGCATGATTAGCTGTCGGATAGATGGAGACTGTCCCTAAAAGAAATTTAAAAAAACAACAATGTTCAATATATTATATACAGACTGGGGTGCTGTGGTAAAATGTATCTTCTCTCTTCATGTTCCAATGGTAAAAGTGAAAAAAAACACTCATTCTGTAAATGAGAAGCTGTCCACCGAAGTATAAGTTTAGCTATCTAAACAGGAATTTTAAAATGGACGCAACCGAGTCCATATTCAACTTACCTGTCCATGCCAGGCATAGTGCAAGATGATGGCCGAGTTGGGGTGGTTGCCCAGGAAGATGGGCATGAGGGTGGAAATGAGCTCATGGCGAAGTGTGTGCCAGGAAGTGGAGATCTGCAGCAATGCCAGCACCAACATGTCTGGGCAGTGCTTGATGGGGAAGCTGAACAGCTGCTTCACCGGCTCATACTGGCCCACCTCTGACAGTCTGAGTAGGCTCTCTACCAGGTCCAGGCTTTTCCTGTAAACAGAGGAGGCAGTGACAATTTAGGGTGATAAGACGTTGAAATAAAAAATGAGTTTTGGCATAATTAAATAATTATTGTTAAATCCATTCAAGTTAAACTAAAAAAAACATTGCATTTCTATTGTGTCAAGAGCAGGCCATTTAACCCATACCATGTTGCAATCTCTTTATTGTCATCTTCTGGCGGTGCCTTGAGGATGTCAATGGCTACTGTGTGACAAGGGTAGTCTGCAAAGCAAAACACCTCCGGAGCCATCAGGGAATGCTGGATGAACGACAGCTGAAGAAGAAAAAGGAAAATCCAACTAAATCACAAAAGATAGTTTCCCAAGACAATCATGTGTCTACTCAGCATTCTATATGCAAAATACAAAACGCAAGTGCAGAATATTAAGTCATAAAACATGGCACCAAAGATGCACATTTGTATAAAGAGAAGTGTTGACAAGGTACCTGTCCCTCAGCATGTTTCCATGGTCTATAGATGAGATCAACAGGGAACAGCTCCATGGCCAGGCCCCTTACAATGCCACAGACCACAATTTTCAGGCCTTTACTGTCCCGGATCATAAAGCCATGGTGGTCCAATTCATACGTCACCTCCTTGAAGTTTAGATTGGGGTTCTAAAGCAAAGAGGAGAATGCAAGTAACATACAACTATGAAACTTCAAGACAAACCGGCACTTGACCTCAACAGAAATATAGCAATGGATCGGGATGGATGTAAAAATAGTAAAAGTAGAGATTAATGACGTACCACTTCTTTGACTACGTCAATGAAAACGTCTACGTTCCAGGTGTGCGTCTGTGAACCATCACTTTTATCCTTCCCATCACTCCAAATGCTACTTCCTGGAGTAGAGATGGACTGGAGGATACACAAACAATTGGAGGTTAGACAAAGTGTAGCATTACGAATCCACAAGGGCTATTCCAAACCCTGGATCGACGGCAGCTTTATCAACCAACATTCTCGTTCACCTGTAGTGGAATGCCATCAGCCAGGCCAGAGTGGGTGCGAGCCATCATGCCCAGGACCCTGGCTACCTGGCTGGCCGTCACCTCTCTCACCCCATACTGGAGGATTATGTTTCTGCACTCATCAACACTGGAGAGGATGGAAGAGACCAATACTGCTCAATATACAATAAGAAGTATTTAAGACGGATTCCTTGTCTTCGAAGAGAAATGTACACTCAAGACAACTGAACAATCTAAAATGTGCTTGATGTGTAAGCATGGCCATTGCTGGTCATTTAAAACTCAAGGAGAAATTTCTCACAAAAGGATTAGCTTTACGAGATTAAAAATGGCATACCTTGCACAGAAGCCATAGCCAACTTCTTGCATGAAATCTGCAAGAGAACTTTCCATCATGGTCTTGGCTAACTCTCCAGAGTCTGGCAGGATCCTATCCATCAGAATGTCCCGTTTTTCAGGGTACAGCAGTGGTGCAAGCACCACAGGGCAGCGCTCCTGGGGGAAATCTGAAACACAATGCATGACACGGGGGCGGGATGTTTAAACAAGGCTAAAAGATACCAAAAAGCTCCACCTACTTATAGTAACGGATCCCCTTTTATGGGGATCCGTCACCCACAATAGCACCTGTGTGATTTCTCTTCGGGTGAATAGCGACGCTAGTCCTGCTGTGCAATTTAATCAAAACTGCACAATGTCCAAACCACTTATTTGCTTTGTGATAATTGGAAGTAGGCCAACTCATACTATGGAAGCCATGTGTCTTTGGAAACTCTTCGGCTACATTGAAGCTCTGCGTCGGACTGGGAGCGATGAATGGATACCAAAGCCACTGGCGTCCACACAGCAATCCTACATAATGTAGAATTGCCTTTTGCATTAATAAAATAACACTGTAAAAATTAAGGAAAAACAATCAGTTGATAAAAACGCGATTCTGCTGCAGTGTTCTTCACCAGCTCCAATTCAGGCAGGGGAAGATACGCACTATATGACATGACTTTTCCAGGCAAAAATGGGCCAAACCGTGCAAGGTTATATTTGGTTTGCTCACGAGATCCATGTGGTCTAAGAGCCAGGCATAACCTGAATATAAGGTCACAAAGGTCTGTAGATGTCTGCTGTTCAGGTGAACTTTAGTAACTCAAACTCCCTCCGCTATAGCTGCGCAAATAGAAAATCCATGGGCGTTCCAGTTCAGTTGGTAATATATTTTATAAGCAAATTGTATCCTACAGGCTTTAATAGGCATTATTTATGATAGTTTCTATGATGTGTTCACTATTTTCAAATTTGAAAAACTAAGGTAAAGTAACAAGTAGGCTTTTTCCTAGCTATGTAGATAGTCAACAAGCCAAATGTACTACCAAAGCACTCCTCTCCCCTCCCGGTTTTGAACTGTGAGTGCAGCATGTGAACACAGAGCGCTTATTTTGAGGAAAGGAGAAAGGAAACCTTTGGGTTGCTGGCGGTTGTGACGGTTATTTAATTTTGTTTGCAGTGAACGTCGATCACTGCCGGTCAAACGGAAAATCAGCACAGCTTTATAATGACAACGTAAAGCAAAAATAAGACATTCGAAGCATCTGATTATGTGGTATATGGAAGTATGAATTTGTACACTAGACAACTGCCAGCATTTTAAAATCCTCTCCCTTACCTCTGCACAGAGTCTTGAGAAAGGCCTCAATCTGCTCTTGCCCTACACCACTGGCTCCCTTCTGGCCGAACAGCAGATGGGAGAGGAGCAGGTGCAGGACCTCTATGGCAATGTCCTGGAAGCCACCTTCCTGATTCCCTCCAAGGTCTGCGTCCACGTATGACCGCAGAAGGTCTGGAAGCTTCTGTTTGATGAAGACTGCAGCTAAAACATTTCAATGCAGCGATTAGAAGATGAAACACACGACACACTTCTGTAGCTCTCTTTAAACTGCTGTTGAACAAGCCGAAACCAGGACAAATAATGATATACATTCATCATACACCTTTGTCTACTTACCAAAACCTCGAAGGTCTGTGTTGCAGGAGTTCAACAAGGCAAGGCCAAATATCACCTATGGAAATACATTTGTAAATGTTAAAATAGTAAAAATAAAGCCATGTGTGAAGCTTCAGTGACACCTTTTTCTAGCCAATGTTGCTCTTCATGATTTTACTAATTGAAGTGCAAAGGGTTCAGTGTAAAAGTTTTAAACTGTATTTTAGCATATTCTATGCTTCAATAGAACAACATTTATAAGAGAACTATTGATTTAAACAATTAATCTCTCCCTGTGTAGGAGCAAACTGCTAAAATGTAATCTGCAGTAACTTAAAGTAACTTAACTATCTAGTCAATAGAAAATGTGCACAGTACCCAAATTGGTGGCTGTCTTGAGCCATTAATATAATAAAACAGTGGAGGCGACTTACCTCTTGGACCTTGCTAAGCTTCAGAACTTTACTCAGCTGAGTAAATAAATGAGCTGATGGCTTCAAACTCTGAAACACAACATTTACATATTTTAAAAAGGCAGAGTAATGAGTTGTCTCATACAAGAGTATTATCTTATCAGAGAAATAATTATTCAATATACATTCAATAATTTAGTAGTGCAACATATGTAGATGCATTAAAATACAAATCACACTCCTCATAGGGCCTTAGATTTTGCCCAGAGCTGGTACTTTCCTCACAAATGTGGACTGTTTTTCACAATATACTTTTTAACTTTTCAATAAAATATCATGGGTCACATCTTGAAAATCAATGACCACGCTATAGTCAATAACAAGCAGCTAAACCAGTACTGCTTACCTTCTGGTAATGCAGGGGATTGTCAATGGCGTAGCACAGAGAAGAGATAAAGTTTGGCTTCGAGATCAGCGACACACACTCCTGGATCAGAAACTGCGTCTTTGGTAGATAGGAAAGCGCCGATACAAGCAATTTAATCTCGGTCCAAAAAGGTTGTAATCATATTAAACGTTTGTCTGTCAATATTGAATTTTGCCCCTGTGCATTTTAAATCGGGTACAATTATTATTACATGCTGCATGTATACAGGTACCATATACACCATTCTCTAATGAAAGACATACAGTATTAATGACAAAACATTTGAATTAAAAAATAATACCTGATGGAAGTCCTTGCCGCTGCTTTTACCATCGCCACTGAAATCCACATGAGAGAAGAGACAGCGAAGTAGATGCCTGTCTGCCTCAGGGCCGTGACAATTCACAATCTGGCAGATTCAGAAAAAAAAAACATGGGGGGGTTTTAACAAGAGGTTTTAACAAACAGTGATGGGACGGCTGCCCAACTATGTATAACTGTAGTACCCGTAGTAGCCAAATACTCACATGCTGTATTTCCTGCTGGCTGGCTCTGTAATTTTTTTTCGTTAAATTGTCCACCAGGTAGCTGATTTGAGACAAAGCCAGCGAGAGCGAGTCAAGATTCATTGCTGTTTGGGGCGGAAGCAGGCGGCCGAGCCCGGCGCAAAATCACCATTATTCCCCTTTTGTCACTTCAGTGATAGGTTACTTCTGCTCCCCCCCCCCCAGAAAAAAAAGTTGTTAAATGTTGTCCTGCAAAATGATATTAGTCCGTGGCGCCTGGTGCGAAGAAGGGTCCCTCAGTTTACAGTCACGTTCAGCGTCTGAAATAGGAGAAAGACGAGGTCATTAGACAACAACAAAATAATAAAAATAACAAAAACTAAAAATTCACATTTGGGCGACGCTGAATAAAAACACCACACAAATGTGCAGTGGTTTTGACGAACAAGGCAACAACAAAAACATTTGGCCCAGGCTTTGAGGCCTGCTAAATCCACTGATCGAGACCCGCGCCGGAAGACGCCTCCGCGGTTAATGAATTAAAACGCCGAAAGCTCCCGTTAACGGTCCCTATAAAACCACGTCCATGTAGTCCCGGGAAAACCGTCCTCCTACAAATTGGAAATGTGTCTTTGCGGGGGCCAGTGGTGTCAATTATCGTTAGGCCCGTGCTAAACCCGCAGCACCAGGGGGAGCGAGACATCACGCTAACCACACTAGCCTAGTTATACTACAATTACTGTTACAAGTGAACGTAAGCGAGTTTGACCACCGATACTTAGCATCGTGCTAATGTACCCCCAGCACTGGGCAGAAAGGAGGAATGGACTCGTTTTCTTCCTACCTAAGTGACCTTAATTTTAAGTCAAGCAATGGAAACAAAGAGCAAGATCACGTAGGGTTTTTTAGCAACGTTATCCACGGGCTACCACCACATTGCGGGACATAAAGACGTGTTAATCTAGGACTTTCTGAAATATATCCGATGCCCCCCCCCCCCCCCCCCCCTCACATTTCTACTGCATAATCACAATGGACCCGACTAACGACGTTTTTAATACACGGCCAACGATTCAACTTTGCCACATACGGTTACCCCACACGGAGACAAATGCACAGTGAACCAGTGAAAACAAACGGCTCATTGTAACCATGCACTTCATTTTCAGGCAGGGTTACATACGTTAAAAAACAAAAAATAAAAAAACCCGAATGATTCACAAACTCCCTTTTAATAGCCAAAACGACTGCAATCATTCCCGAAGAATAGCACCAACCGACACTCATGGAGGCTAAGGTAGCATTGTGGCGTCCGCTAAGACGAGGGGGTGGACTTCACCGATGGGTCCAAAACACACAGTTTGCACGTAAACACATAAAATGTGTTTTAACTTTAAGGGTCCGGTCGTGTGGACCGCGGGACGGACACCGAGCCCGTCCGGTCCGCTCACGTCGTCCCGACCGCGGAACACGCAGAGGCCGCGAGCCGGAGGGCCGCGAGTATCGCCTTGCCAACCCCAGCTAGCTTAACAGTAGCTAGCTCTCGGTGGCTAGGCTAGGCTAGCTAGGGTAGCTAGGCTCCATAGGCTCCCCGTGCTAGCGACCCAACACAGTGAACTCCCATTATCGTACACCGAGCTACGGTCTCCATGGTGAGTCGGATTCGGAAAAATGAGTACCGTGCGGTTGGCATCCGCGCCGCGCCACTCACCATTCTTTCAAGAAAATGAGTTAGATGTGCATCCGTCTTTCCGTTCCGTCCGCCAAACTTGTTGAAATATGAGTGTCGCTCTGCGTCCTATTCGGGGTAGATTTTTAAAAATAAAATGGCGACTGTCACTGCCATTGCGCGTTCACGGCGAATGTACGAGCCTTCGCTCGCGCTCGCGGTAGAAATAAAAGTTGAGCGCGTGCACGTCTATAACTGGAGTGGAGACAACAAACTGACGCACGGCAAGACGTGAGACGGTTTTAACCACTCAATGCAATTTGATATACGATTGAGACAGAAATGCACCATAGCTTCCCCTGCCCGGCTTAAACAACACAACACAACACAACAGCAACAACTAAATCAACAACAACCACAACAATAAGAAAAAAGTGTATGCCTTATAATAATATCGATAATAATGGTAGTATAAGCTGTGGCCCAACTGGCTACTGAGAATCATCATTATAATTTAAAATTACCATATCCTTCATTATTTATAAAGTATATTTTTCAATGATGGAAGTACTTACTTATTAAACCGTAATGATTATGTCCTAATTGATTTGTTGTTGATTGTTTTTATCCTCTATGGAATAGCTTTGCAGGTGTAAAATTATCCACTTTTAGACAGCATTTAGACAGCAAGTAGGGCTATATGGGGAATTGATCCCTGAACCATCGTGCTCTGAAAATGTTATAAATGAACTATAACATGCAATAAACAGCTGTAGGCTTGTTGTATGACTACATTCATTGCAAATGATGGACACAGACTTAGATATTGCACCACAACTTCACAATTCTACTAAATGTCTGCTAAATTAATTAATATAATACCAATTGTACTCATTTGTATCGCCATTATTTATATATTATGGAAGCTGATATTAAAACGACATTTCACAGGACAGAAGTCGTAGGCCTAATGAAATAGTCGACTATTGTCGTTCATAACTACAACGCAGCGCAAAATCCCAATGGTGTGATATGTATTTTATGATTAATGCCGTTTAGTCGGCCTAATTGTTATTCTCAAAACACACAGACGTTCAAGAGGCAAAAATAAAGCTTTGAGTCTTTGTTCATTCAGGGTTTTCTTTCTGTATACTTTGAAGTGCGTACGCATCGACCGTTTCGCTCATGCGCACATCCTCCCCAGAAGAACGTGTTGCTGATGGTTCGCCTGGAGCGTGAAATCCCGCGGTATGTGGGCGGGCCCAAACAGCGACGATAAAATAACGTAGCCAATAGCAGAGGAGCTTGTTAAGACAGCCAATCACGTTCGCTCACCCCTTGTTCCCAACGACGAACGGCGCATCGGACTTCCACTGTGTCCAAGAAACAACGACTACTAGGCCTGCAGTGTCGTAGCGCAAGATATCGACATTTCAACCAAGTTATCTGGAGATAAAATAGTAATGTCTTCTTGGGCGAAATCTTCCGGCGCTGGCAGGCGAACACAATCCACGCCAAATGGGAGGTGAGTCGTTTTTGGGTTTTTTTTTCCTGTCGTGGATGCAGTGTTTTAAAACGAGATGCCATGCTAAATACGTTAGCTAGACAAAAAAACAATGGGGAATTACATGTAATGCAATGTAGTGCGTTGTAATGTAATGTAATGCACATGTGTGTTTTCCCCAGCGGTCAAACACACCGATCGTTCCGGAGACCGGCTCCTTACCAGACCCGGGAGGACCGGGCTGAGGACCACAAGGATGCCCTGAAGAGGTGAGCTCGTTGTGCTGTAGAAGTGGGTTTTATGTTGTGGTCGCTGTCGTTATACATTTATGTTATAGATAAAGGTGCTGTCATTTTGCTGGTCGATTTTTTTTAATGAAATGGCTTTGTGGGTGTAAAATGATTTGGCTCAAAACCCAACATTTTGATTAGTAAGTAGTTCTCTTGATGGCCTCTTATAATGGTCTCTCATTAAACTATTTTGGTTTAATTGCTTTGCCATAATGGACCCTTTTCACGTGGTCAGTAGCAGGGTGAAGTAGATTCCTGTTGCTGTAATGTTAACATTAGGTCGTATATTGACTGGACCAGTTGTGTCTGTACTGGTGCACTGCCAGACCTAAATGGACCACACCCCATAGTTACTGTGATGAGCTACACCTGTGCTACTCCTCCAAAAGGGCCCATTAGTAACACAGTTTTACTAGAAAGAAAGCAACTGCTTAATGAAGTGTGTGTGTGTGTGTGTGTGTGTGTGTCAACAGCACGCATAACCCACACACCTAATTGAAATTAATTACTTTCCCAGCACAATGTGATAGTGACCGGAGTTTGAGATTAGCGTGCGCTTCATGATGCCATCTTGTGCCACTGTTACCTTTTTTCTTTTTTTTTAGTTACGAAGAACTAGAACAGCAGCACAAGTACAGTGGTAACATGCAGTTTGAAGGATACCAGCGACAACCAAATGGTAAATAACCTGTTTTTTAACCTAATTCCTAATTGCTTCAGTGCTGAACCTATGCCTGTAGGCCAAAGCTTACAGGCATACTGAGTAAAGAGCATTTCAATGAACTTGGCTAATTGCATTCCTTTTGCTGATTCTGAAGAAAGCATTAAGTTGTCTTGCAATAGCGCTACATGAGCCAATTTAAGTTATGCGTGAACATTTTTTAACTAATGGTCCATATAAAGTGCTGTAAGTTAACTAGGGCTGCCCCCTAATAGTCGGCTTAGTCGACCGACGGAGTCGAGCAAAAAGTAAAACATAAAAATAAGAAGGCATGAGCATCGCAAACCGAATACATCTGTGGTCGCAACAAGCCCTGATTTAACTCATCGCTGCAGGCATACTGACCAATACACCTGGGCAGGTAGACACCTAGGCAGGTAGACACCTAGGCAGGTAGACACCTGGGCAGGTAGACACCGCTAGACACACGGGACTCATACCGGTGATCGCGGCTTTAGTTCCCTGTGTCTGATCGCTGTAATTCGGTGCGTGAATATCTGTTGAATATCTAATATCTTTCTAACTTTAAAAAAACACTTTTGTATTTTTTAAGACGATAGTCACACATCCCTAGTAACTACGCCGTGAAGGTGAACCCTCCCGGACTCCCGGAATAAAGTTGTGCGCAGTTATATGGTTAAATACGATTATTAAAAGTGTTCATGTCTCCTTCCCGGTCCAGAACCGCTTGGTCCATGCCGTTAATAGGCAGCCCGCTTCGTGCATGTGCTTGTAAAAATGATATTTAAGCCTGATTATTACGGTATTGTATTATCTTTAAAGCAGCACAAGGTTAACAGTGTTTCTTTTATAACACTAAGTTAGAGATTAAAAATTAGATTAACGCGTATAAAAAACATAACGCGCTAAACATGACTGTAATTAATTGATCGCAATTAACTTCTTTTTTTTAAATTAATTAAAAATGATGTATGCGTTCGAGTGGAGATAACCGAGTTTGTCACAGGCGTTAGCTCTTGTTACATTTTTTATATAATATGTAGTAAGTCCCATTAAAACCACTCACACATTTTCCTAAAACATGTTTATTTGCTTGTTGTTTTATTATTTGCGGCTAACCGGCTTCTACTACTTGCTGACTTTGCCATTGTCAAAAAATCCACTGTCTTTAAAACCAGAACGTTGTCAACTACTTTCGCTGCTTCTCCTCACCTTCAGCCAAGACGGAGGGCTACAGCCCCACAGACAGACGTAAGGCCATGTACCAGAGGTTCTACAGGCAGGTCCAGGAGGAGAAGGAGCCGGCAGATTGTGTGGTCCTCTCCATCACCAACCAGTGCATGTGAGTTGTGAGGTTTAAATCACGTTCTAGCATGGTGGACTGTCTGGATATATGTTGACCTCCGCCTGTAGGAACCTTTTCTGTGGGATTGTCATCCC